>JARHVA010004151.1:1170000-1315000 GCA_037957365.1 Torreya grandis | reverse complement strand
TCTAATGGAATTCCCATCCCTATGTTACATCTAAGGAGATTAATATCCTAATAGGATTTACATTTCCAAATAAAGTAAATGTTTCATGGTAGTCAATACCTTTAACTTGTGATTTTTTGCTATAATTTAGGATTTGTATCTAACAATGGACCCATCTATTATATATACTTAGTGTGGTACACACATTTTCACCTCACTAATTTTATTCCTTTTGGAAGTGGAACCAATTCCTAAGTTCCATATTTCCTCCTAGATAAAAAAGTTCTTTAGCCATAGCTTCCTACCATTCAGGATGCTTAGAAGTTTCATGATAAGTCTCTTAATCTTCTGTCACTTCCAACTATGAAAAATGTGCAAAACCATACAAATGTTATGATCTCATTTTTATTGGATATCTTAGATCCCCTGATAATGTACTAACATCATTTAAAACTTTTTACCCATTTTGGTAGAGTATGTGTTGGTTGTGCATGTGCATTCTGAATGTTTTCTGGCATTAGTAGTGGATGTGTTGGTTATCTCCCCTATGGCTCAT
Organism: Torreya grandis; assembly: GCA_037957365.1. NCBI lineage: Eukaryota > Viridiplantae > Streptophyta > Pinopsida > Cupressales > Taxaceae > Torreya > Torreya grandis. Next base: position 1,314,465 of record JARHVA010004151.1, on the reverse strand, counting down.
CATTTTAATTATAAAAACTCTTAGAGTGGGAGTCATATAAATTATCTTATTCTTCATAAAATAAATTCTAATTTATGTTCAACTCGACAGAAGGTAAAGTAAGAGAAGTAGGAGATGTTGGCATGAAATCCTAGGATTATTCATCAAATAACACATCCTATCATAAATCACATTAGTGGTGCCCAAAGCAAGAAGATGATATGCCTTAACATATTAACAGTAGCCAAAAAAGACACAATTATGGCCCTTCACTTCCATTTATTTTTTTATTTTCACTAGAATGTGTACCCATGCATTATGTATCCCAAAGCTGGGAAATTAGAAACATCTAGATTGACACCAGATAATTTTTATTCTAGAAGTATATTTTATGCTTTAGAGTGGGGAATGCATTTTTGGACGTAAGTTGCACACTAAATGTCCTCTACCCAATACTATGGAGATAAGTCTTTGGAATGTACCATGAAAATTGGCCATTTCCTTCAATGTACATTTCTTATGCTCAACTACACCAATTTACTAAGGGGTGTATGGTATAGTATGTTGAAGTTGAATTCCTGCATGTTCACAAAAGTTAATCACTTGATTTTTGAAAAAACATCCTCCATTATCTATTCTAAGACACTTAATTTTATCTCTAATATATTTTAAACAAGGGCCTTAAAAATTGAAGTGCTTACAGAGTTTGTTTTTGTTTTTCAAAAAGTAGACCCAAGTTCTATGAGAGAAATCATTAATTAATGTAAGCATATATTTATGTTTATGAAAATAAATATTTTTAAAGGACATAATATCACTATGAACTAAATGTAACCTATCATTTTCCCTCAAAGCTTTAACTTTTTTTTTTAAATATTAAAAGAGCATGAATAAGAGTCAAAATGTCTAGAAGATGAACGCAAGTGAATAAAAATCATATGCAGGAAACCATGTGCCCAACAATTAGTATCAAAGTTATATCAATATTAAACCATGCTTAAAATATAAAAAATGGCACCCAAAAACAAAATCAATGAAGATAAAGTCTCAAATAGGTCCCAAAGGAAACTATAGTCAAACAATAGGTCTCATATGTGAAACATCAATACCACAATCAAAAACCTATCATGAACATCATTACCAAGCCCTATCTCAAATGGTTTAGATCCCTCTACATAGTCCTAAAGTTATTTAATTAGCACATTAGGTTCCTTATCAGTCCCAAAAACCTGCTAGCAATCATCCTTCCCTTGAGAAAGTAGGTGGCTAATCCTCGACTCTTGAACATGTTGCAACATTTTGTCCGTGTCAATTTTTCTTCCACTCTCAACAAAGTTTTTAAGCTTAGTAATGAGAGTGTTAATATTTATTTCAATATTTTTTACAATACCATTGTGAAACACACCCCCATACCACTCAATAAGAACTCCACTTGTAGGCTCAGATGCATTTGAGGAGCTACTAATAGAAAAGGAAACATTATCTTTACTCACACTTACAAATTTAGTTAAATGTTCTTGATAAAATTGTTGAAGATAATAAGGAATAACATTGTAGCTTTGCCTTTGAGAATGGATCTTGATGTTGTTTTTCAAGTGTACAACATGTAAAAACATAATATTTAAAAGAAACTTATGGCAAAAAAATAACCATGTGATGTTTATTGAGGTCCTACAATGAGAGATAGTTGAGGTGACCAAAACACTCATGAAAAAGTATCATGTGTAATCATGACTTGTGAATATTGAATGAACACAAAGTTTTCAAATTTGTATAATCTTGATAAATGATCAACCTTGCAAGTTGCTAAAATAATAGACTAGTCTTCGATATTTCTCATGATAACATTGTTACCTATGTAAACTCAAATATATTTCCTTCACCTGAATGTGTGATATGATATATGGAGAGGAGGTTCACATAAAATTATATAACATGGATTATTTTGTTTAATATCATTTTTTTCCATCTCAACTTTCCCTTGATCCTCAACAACTAGAGGACTGAATTTGTCCACACAAATTTAAATTGTGTGGCATTGGTCAATATTTTCAAACAATGAGCTATCATTCACCATATGGTGAGAGGCTCATGAATCCATAATCCATTCAGACACATGATCTTATTTTGTAGAAAGTATTGCTCTTGGGAGAGGGAAGCTATACTTCTTAATCTTTGCTTCAAAGTATGGCATTTTATTAAAACATTGATGTTAAGCATGGTTTGGTTTCTTACACCAATTATAACACTCTTGGTTAACACTAACATTTATTTTCAATTTTCCTTTATTATGATTTGTGGAAAGATTCTTCTGAGCTAATTCATTTTTCTTAGGCTTGGGAATTGCTTTTCTTTTTTCTTGGGTGGGCCCTTGTCTTAGTAGATTTAGATTATGATGTTGCATTAGTATCATTGACCACTAATGCCTATTTCTTAGTACCTTCAATTCTGTAATGCCCTTCCTTGAGACCCATATTTTAAGACCATGGGAGTCACCCTCGTGTTATTATTATATTATGGACTTATGAATTTTGTTATCTTTGATTCACAAAACTCTAAGTATTGAGCCATGAATTATTAAATACTAAGACACACATGTGAATACATATATGTTTATGTGATTATGAGATCTTATATTTTAATTTGGCTGAAGATGTGGAATTTAAACTATTTAATTAAAATTAATGTGTCATGATGAACTATGATCTTACTCATTTATGTCATTTATTATCAAGATTATAGATTCATCTTGTTATGCCATAGAGGTATTGTGATGGATCTAGTTTTTATATAGATGACATGAAAAGGAAGATACATTTATATTGAGGTTAAGATGAGTTCGTATGAATTTAAATCTATTATATCAAGGTTGTAATTGAGTTGATGAGACATAATGTGAGGTACAATAATGGACAACCACATTGTGTATAATGAAATACATATCATTGTGATCTCTTCGATAATTAGTGGATTATAATTGAATACAAATGAACATGTCACATTTTAATGTATATGGGCACATGATCATATATCAATAAGGATGAAATAAAAAAGGGCATATGACACATGGATATGGAAAATTAGAGGTAGTGACTACATAAAAGACAAAGAAGAATAAATGGAAGGGACTTCAATCCCAAAAAGCTATGAACTATCAAAGAGTAGGTAGAGAGCCATAGTCAATGACTAAAAAAATAAATGGAAGAGTTAAGGTTCTTAAAAAATAAAAATGAGAATCCATGAGTGGGTGAAGAAGTAAAAAATGAGCATCCTTGTTCTTGTTATGAGATTAGTATAACAAGATTGAGAGCTCTAACGCAGATGGCAGAAATAGAAGAACAAGAAAAAAAAGTTGTGCACACATTCAAAAAAGAAAAATAATTATTTAGGAGAAGGATAGATAAAATTTAATGATATTATTTGGAAAGAATATATATAACCATTCAAAGGGTGTGAGGGGTGTTTGGTGTGGGATTTAGATAGTAAGACAAGGTATCGAGAAGGAAGAGAAGTTGGAGAGGAAGAAATGTAACACAATACTGTTGTTGGAAGGTAAAATATCATAAGTGTTTTTTATTAACACTTTTTTCTTGATGATTCTTTTTCTTCATAAACTCATGTTTACTACTAAGAACCTAATGAATACATTTTATTTAGATTCCCTTGTCAAAAAGTGACACTTTGATTTGTGATCTTGGACACGATCTTACCATTTGGCAAACTCATTTGTGGACTTGTGACATTTGTGAAATAGTGGATGGGCTATTTTAATAAGATTATTCTTGTTCTTATTTCATTTTCTTTCCATCTTTTGCATTTTATTTGGCCAAGTTAGGGAAGAAGAATAATAGTTCTTGTGTCTGGTAGTGCCATTGGGATCACCAATATTCTTTGCTATGTAGCATAGAGGTCTCTGTCATTGCACGAGAGAGGGGGATAGGTCCTATACTCGTGTCTTTTAGAAGACACTATCTTTTGTGAGGTGGGGTATCTTTACCAAGAAAAATCTATTTCTTATTTTGTATGTGCTACATGCCTTGAAATTACTTAGATCTAGAGCTATTGTGGGTTTGGGGGCCTTGGGATTTTGTGATAATTTTCAACCCGGAACATTTATTTGATTTCTTGCTATTGCAACTAAATTCTATTGACTTGGATATGTTTTATTGGTTGGGTTATGACCCTTCTATGTTTACTAGTCTTGAGTCACTATTGTTAACTTTTGATAATGTGTATCACCATTTCTCTTGATTGCTTATTTAAAGTATGTCAAAATTATATGAAATGAAAGAATGTCTTATAATCAGATAGAAATTAAATAATGGATAAAAAATTAGTGGTTTTATTCAGTGAATAAATATCAGAGCAGTCATAAAATTCCTCAATACCCCCTTATGGATAATTTTGACTCACCATGAAAATGGCCAAGTTGAACATTACATCAAATCATCTCCTCATTTAGTGTCTATTTTTGTTTGATAATTCGATCAATTAACAATCGACTTCGACAATCTAGTGCATGCATTCTTACTTGCTTCCTATATTTATAATTCTAAGAAATGAAAGAATAACTACACTTACTTTCTATCTCAATAGAGAAAATAATCATAGGTAGAAAAGTTATAAATATGTGTGGAAGCCTATGCTGAAGCTTATAATGCCATGTTTACATTATTAAGCACATAGATTTACCTTTAATTGTTGTAGTGTAATATAGCCCAGGTAATTAATCGGTTAGGATGATCAATAATGAAGTGAGCATTGCCTTTATTCTCATTTAAAAATGTAGTTTGTGGTTATGATATGGTGTTTGCACTGGAGAAATCATAAGGGAGTTTTAAATGATAACACGAAATAAAACTTGGACTTTATTTTGGTTAAACTAGAACATGTTGTCGACATGATTAGTGCATTAACAACTTTCTGTTTTTGAATAAAGGCTTGTTCAAAAGGGGGGGATTACATGAACTATGTTGACAATATGGGCCATCTGCAATAACAACTTTCTGTTTTTAAATAAAGGCTAGAGTAGAGTAGAGTAGAGTAGAGTAGAGTAGAGTAGAGTAGAGGTTTACATGTACTATGTTGACAATATTGGCTTTCCCTGTGATTAAATCACAGAGTTGTAACCTATGGAACCATCTTTTATAAGAAAGGTATCTTAGGAATGTTGTTTTTTTTTTTTTTTTCTTATAAAAATTATATTGGCCCAACCTGCATTTAACGTACAGATTTAGTGAACTTGTCCTTCCAAATCAAGTGTTGTTCATATTGAATACGTTCTTATGTATTCCTTCTATAAAATGAGTCTTAATTGGACCTTGATGAGTTCTGTCTTTACTCTAATCGAGTGATCTCCTTATCGAATGAACTTATTAGTATATCTCTCCAGATTAAATCGCAAGAAAGCCATAATTAATACTGGGAGATCTCTTTAATGAGTATCTATTTGTAAAATTTTCCATGTATAAAGCATGGTGTGTACATGACTTGAACAATATAGTTATTATGCCTTAACCGTGTTCGAGAAACTGTTAACAGTTTGAAAGGGAGATGTCGTTTTAGCTTTAGACTTAACCTAGCTCCTTTCTTGTAGTATAACCCTAAGGTTGAAAATTCATTTTTCTATCTAAAATCCTTAGGACTTTGATCCAAATTTGTGACCTATCGAAGTATTTAGGAAGTGGGGCACTTGTTTTCCTATAGCTGGAAATCTTTACTTGCCTTTAAAACACACTTGATCGTCGACTCGAACCAAGCTCTAGCTGTCGACTTAGACTTAGCCAATTCTTTGATGCGACCTATCCATCCTTAAGATGGCGATTTTTATTTATGCCATCTAGCTTAACTATCTTATACCGTAAATATTAACCTTGCTTCCATTTTTATGTTGGACACATGGACAGTTGCGATTGCTTCGCAGTCTCACAATCTAAAATTTTGACGTAGCTTTGAGGAATGACTGCCATCTAGTAAATTCGCTGGCTGAGTTGGACATATGAAAAGTTGCGATTGCCATTTAATATTGATCAGATTAAATTTTGAAAAATTATCTTCTAAATCATGATTTGTGATGCTGTGAGACCAAATCTTGAAGATGAAGAGTAATACTAGTTTTTTATATTTATTAAAATAAATTTAAAGTTTAAATTGACAATTACATTGTTACCTTTATATTCCATATACTTTACAATGTAAAAAAATATAAAAGTAATAATATAAATGTCATTTTACACTTAATATTCATTTTAATAAATACATAACTTATCTTTTAGTTGATCAACTCAGCATTAAACTCTTGAACATATAACATAATAAAACTTCGTATGCGTTATAGTACTATACATTACATATATATACATTTTAACATTTACTTGTATAAACTTTAGGTTTAGTCATAACTAAACCTAACTCACAAAAATGTAAATATTTTTTCGTTCAAATCACATTTTAAAGAAAAATCCACTTTTTGATCCCCAAATTTATGCATTTACCCATAAAGAAGAAAGTAGGTGAGGAGTGTCCTTTATGAGACAAGGAGAAGAAAAGAAATAAAGAATAAATCAAAATGGCATATCTAAGTTTAAAATCAGCTCATGAATGTGAAAAGATGGGGGATGCAATAGAGGCACCATTGGAGGATGTGCCTATAGGTACCATTAAGATCAAAGATTTCATTCTTTTTTAAATGGGATGTGTGCAGGTGTAACAGAGATAAAGAATAAGGCACGTGTAGAAGCCTTTCAATGAAAAAAGGATAAGATATTTAAACTTATAAAACATGAAAACATTAAAAAGGAGTTAAAAGAGCATATTAAATAATTTGTAGGTGATGAATTTATCTTCGGGATAGCTATGAAGCTAATGGAAAATCTAATTAATGTCTAAAATATGAAGATGGAAGAAACAATAGTAAAGATAGTAGATGGAATGAGCAAGGAAGAACTACACGATGGTGAAGGTGATTGGTTGAGGAAAACAATAGAAAATTGGGAAAATAATAACAAAAAACAAAATGGTACTTGGTGCAAGAGGTTGGGTTATGGTGGGTCAAAGTTTATAAGAAGAAGCTGTAAAATGAAAATGAGAATAATTTGGAGGAGGTGGACAGTTTATGAATTAGAAAGAGGTTAGAAGTGGAAAAGGAAAAGACATAAAACTATAGTTGTACATAACTTGTTGGAAGGGAAAGTCAAGGCCATCACTCTCAAAGTCTAAAAGGGTGATCCTACCACCTATCCAAACTTTATGTGAAGGAGCTCACAATGTAATTCATTGGAATGTTTGATATAAGAGAACCTTGGGGTAAAGGCAATCTTACATTGCCTAAAGTAATAGCAATTGATTCTAGAGTTTTCTTGGTGTTTTGTTTTTCATGGAAACAAATTTTGGATAAAACCAGCTTTGAACCAAGGTTCATAATTTTGAAAGAAGGGGAGGATGATGTACAAATATCAATCCAAATAGTTGAGAGTTTTTAGGGGCTTGTTCACCTAAAAATATAATTTTTAGATGATGTACTAGTGTATACTCAAATAATTGAGAGGTCATAAGAGTGTGTTCTTAAAATAGTAAATTTATTAACCAAAATTATCTGGTAGATTAAAAAAGTAGTTAAATAAGATTAATTTATTATTAGTAATTAGATTGTTAGTTTTAGAGGAGACTGTTGTAAAAGTGTTGGCTTAAAGGTTATTTGTAATGTATATGATATTACAGAAATAGAGAGAATATATATATATATATATATATATATATATATATATATATATATATATATATATATATATATATATATATAAAATCTTGAAATACTTTCCTTAGTATCTTCCTCCATATCTCTCTCTTTATTCTTTGTCAAGTATAAAATATATTATTAGTTATAGTTCAAACAATTTTATCGATGCTATTATATTTTCATCTATATCGATTGATCATAGGGTAGGTCTGTAATTATTTCATAATGTTTAAGATTAACTGGGACTCACAAACTAATAGGGTCCACACTCTTCATGAATCACAAAACCCATACTAAAAAGTGTTAAATGTTATAAAAATTTATGATTGGTTTCCCAACTAAAGTCAGCAAGTTTGTGAGTGCTGCATAAGCTTGCCCTTTTCTAACAACTTCAAATAACGCTAGTGAAATTAATATATTTAGGTGTTGAAATTATATTGGAGATATTGGACTACATCATTTTAGTATGTGTTGGAATAATGTTTATTCCACATAGAGTTTTTTTGTCTTCTTCTAGAACTGTTCACTTCCTCTAGATTATTTCCTCTAGAGTCTTCCCTCTTTAGATCATTCTAAATCATTTCTAGATTGTTCCCTCTTTTAAATCATTCCTATCTAGAAGTTTCCCAGCTTCTTCTACACTTCTCTACTCTTCTATAAATTAACCAATCCACCCCTCTCATAAATCAATCCAACAGTTATATACTCTGTATCATTATGTTAATTATTTTTCTATCATGGCATCAGAGCAAGGTTGCCTATAAATCTCTTCCCCTGTCCCAACTACCATATTTCACAACTCAAAATTTTTCTATTCTTTGTGTGATATCTTCCCCTCTTTTAGCTTCGCAAATTTATCCCCTATTTGTTATTGTATATGCTTTTTTCCCCTAGATATTTTGTTGTGCAAAAAAATCATCATTATCGATGTTTTTGTTGAAATCAAACCAGGATGATCCAAGTGAAGGAGAATTCAACCAATTAGAAAGTAAGAATCACACTCAAATATCAGCCAAATATGATCAATAAGCTCACCTTTCCACATACGAATCCATATTTACAAGCAAGATCATTAAAAAATATCAGCAAAGTTTTATCAAATATCATTACATCCATTTTTTAATAAATCAACTGAAGCTATGATTTGTTAAAAATGATTAGGCCTCCATTATAAGAGTGTGAAATAAAATTTAGAAGGAAAAGTGTTCATTTTTAAAAGGGGGTAATATTAGGGGAAGCATGTATACCAGGGTATTTTTTAGGGACAAAATTTTTCCAAATGGTGAATTTTAAGGGATCAAAATTTGGGTTGGTCGAATAGTTAACATAGAAGGTGCTTTTCAAGTTTTACCTAAATTATGATACACAGTGTATAAATTTATAATATATTGCTAGAAAATAGATACTTTCATGCACTCAAATTTTCCCTAATTCGATGTCATTTGTAAAGTCCACCAGTATTTTTTGCCATAAATTATTGTTATAACAGTTTTCCTTGCCAATATTTTTGCCTACAAATGCAAAAAATTCTTGTATGGACAACATAAATTTAAAATAAACATTTAAGTATAAGTTGAAATTTAGACATGGACATATAGTTTCTTATACTTTTAAGTTATATTTTATATTTATACTTTCAAGATGTTTGAGAGTGGTTTCAGACCTTTAAGAGATATAACACAAATTATAGATTTTGAAAGGTCCTACTAGATTTCAAACTTAGCCATATTTCAGGGTTTCAGACTTATCCATATTTTAGGATTTTAGGGTTTCAAACTTAGCCATATTTCAGGATTTGAGGGAGGCATCGTAGTAGGTAAATGGATAGACACTCTAAATAAGTTGGAATAATGGTAGGAATGATGAATGGATTATTGTACCAAAAATAATGTTTGCCTCAAAACATTATAGTTTTGGCCTAACATAATTTATTAAATATCAAACATTCACCAAAGTCATATGTTTTATATCAAAAATTGATAACTATTCGCCTATGTTATGTTTGATAATGGCTTAAGGATCGCCTACCCTTCTACATCATATATATTTTTTTAATCCTTAAAAAATACCCCAATGTATACTTGTTTTCCTTGTAATACTTAAAATTGGGGTTGCTGATTATTATAAAATTCAATAAATCACTCTATTAAACCATTGTTCAATATTTTGTATTGTGGATGGGCATGCTTTTTAAAAGTGGGAATTGAGGCTTGTAAATTTTTGAAGTGTGTTATTTTAAAGTTTTTGAGAAATAAAAATCATTTTAAGAAGGGAATTATTTAAACCTTAAGGAAGTCTTTTTGATAAGTGATTTTCATCTATTTCAAGGATATTTATTGATAATGAAGACTAGAGGAATTCCATTTCACGAAATTAAATTGAATAGAAAAAAATATTATGATTGGGTTTCACATTTGGAAATGTTTATAACCCTTAAGAATTGCTATGAGATTGTTGTTGATGTTGAAAAAAGGCCTACAGTTCCTGGTAAAGGTAAATACAATTGGGAGAAATGAGAAAAGATGGTAGCTACATGGATAAAACTTATGCTTTTGAATGAGGTATTTTCAGAAGTACAAAATGAACGAAGTGGTGTCAAGTTATGAAATATTCTAAATAAAATGTATGAAAATTCAAGTGATTTATGGATATTGACCCTTGCTAAGAAATTGTATAATATGAGATTATGAGAATCAAAAGAATTAGTGCCTCATTTAGAAAAAATAAAGGAAAAAAATAATGATCCTACTTCTCTTGGAAAGAGCATAAATAATAAATATTTTGTACAAATAACACTACAAAGTCTTCCTAGATTATATCAACCATTTATAATGGGTTTAGATACTTATGATGAGATAACTCCCATTTCATTTAAAGAGTTGTGTGTTAAGCTTATATAGGAAGAAAATTGGTTAGCTAAAGAAAAAGAGATTTCAAGTAATGATTCTCAAGCTTTTGTGATGAAGGGAAATCCTAGCTACAAGAAGTATCATGACAAGTCAAGAGATAAGTATTGGAGGCAAGATACCAGGTATGATTCCTCTAAGGGTCAAAATTATCTCCAAGAAAGGCACAAGATCAAATGAAGCTATTGTGGGTAATTAGGCCATCATGAAAATCAATGTTATAAGAAAATAAATGATTCAAAAGGGAAGTCTAGGAAATATGTAAATATGGTTGACTCTAAAAGTGATGTTATATGTGTGGCTCTCAAAGTAAATAGTTCTTATAAGGATGATTAGGTCAATAATTTTTGGGCTATTCAACATATGCCTCATAATGAGGAGAAATTTGAGTCATTAAGCAAGGGTAACACTAAAGAAAAAATATTTTTGGCAAACAACAGTGTATTAGATGTTAAAATAACTAGTAATGTTCAATTTCACAATGGAATATTAAAAAATGTGAAGCTAGTTCCAGATTTAAAAACCAATCTTCCTTCAATTTTTCAAATTACAAATCAAGGATATAAGATAGAATTATAAAATGATAATTGTTTAATCAAAGATGTAGATGAAAATTTTAGAGTCACATCAATTGGCAAAGTTAAAAATGGATTATACAAGTTTTAAAATTTTACTTCAAAATGTGAAGATAATCATGTGTGTAGCATTAAAAAATATACTGACATGAGCAGGTTATAACATGAACGGATGAGACATGTTAACTATAAAATCCTTGAGCTTATGACGAAGTTGAACATAGTTTATAGACTCCCAAGTATCTATCAAAATCAAAAGGTTTGTGAAGGGTATGCTATGGGAAAGAAACATGTAGAAATATTCCCTCATAGAAAATCATGGAGAGCCAAAGTTCCATTGCATCTAGTTCATAGTGATCTAATGGGGCCATTTGAAACACCATCACTCACTGAATCAAGGCATGTTCTTACTTTCATACATGACTATAGTAAAATAATTTGGGTGTACTTCCTAAAAAAATAAGAGTGAGGTGTTTGTTAAGTTCAAAGAGTTTAAGGCTCTAGCTAAAAAATAAAGTGGAAGACATTTAAAGATAATAAGAATAGATAGGGGCACAAAATATATTAGCAAAGTCTTCTTGAAGTTTTGTAAAGAGAATGGTATAAAGAAAGAGTATACATTCGCATACACACCACAGAATGGGGTTGCCAAGAGAAAGAATAGAACTCTAATGGAAATGGCTAGATGCATGTTATATTATAGAGAAATTGTTACTAAATATTATGCTAAAACAATTCATATAGCTGTATATATTCTAAATATGACTCCCACTAAATTAATAATGATTAAACCCCTTGAAGAAGCCTAGAGTGGTATAAAGCCTACTGTCTCTCACTTTCAAATTTGTGGTTATAATTGTATGCATCTAAGTTTGCTCGCTAAAACAACTTGTTAAATTATGCCTAATCTCATCTAATATCGACACTTAATCTATATATCCTATATTAGCATCCACCCTTCATCCCCTTGTGTCAATTAATCAATTATCCTAACTACATTAAATATCCCATTTTCCATAAATTCATATTTTCCTACTATCCCAAATTCTAATTTACCCCACTTTCCACATAATTCTTAATTTTATAATTCTTTATTCACTTACTTTTCTAATCACATGTTTTCCCCCAAAAGAAGGTCTAGAGGCTTCCAACCCCTAGAACCTTATCCCTCCTCAAATTTGAAATTTGAGAGGGAAACCTCCACTCCAATCCCTTCCAAAAGCCTCTTTAAATAGGGGCATGCCCAGGCATGGGACAAGAAGAAGGAATAAATCTAAGTCTATGTTGTATTCATTGCACTATCTCTCATCCTCTCTTGCATCCATCATAGCATCAAAGCATCGAAAGAATCCAACAAGCTGTCCATCTTGAAGCCATTGTCAAGCAATATAATATCAAGCCAAGTAACATTTGATAATCCATTGAAAAATCTTGAAGGGAAGCCAAAGAGGAGCGGGGTGATGGTAAGAATCTCTATTATTTTTTATCATTCTTTATATTCTCTCTTATTAGTGATCTTTGTAAGGATTTGAGTTATATTTAATAGCAGTTTGCATATGTAGATCTATTTTGCTCAAATTTTATGGGGATCTATTTGGTGACCACGGTGGGAGGGCTTAGCCTTTTGGACTAATCTTGTGAGTAAGAAGTGTGATAATGATACTTTAAGAAAATATATAGGATGAATTTAGTGGCTCCAAGTCTCATATGTCTCATCTACAATCTTCTTTGATGTCAGTAATTTTAAAATTACACCTTTAAAGTAGTTTGTAATTTTGTTATGATTGACTTTGAGGCAAACTTGTTCATGCATCATTGTAGACACTCTATTTTTGTTGCAGATTAAATTAAGCCTTTTGATTTAAGTTAATTACCTAACAATATGTTATTTTTATTATGTTGATTTTCTCTATGCATTTGTTATTTTCCAATATTGTGTCTACTTTGCTTTGTTATATTACATTGGATGAATATAAACTTCAAAATGTGCATGAGTATTTAGAGGTTTGTCAAGGGGTTTTCAACAACAATGTAAGCTCCCTATTCCAAAGCCCCATTTTCCTTGAGTTGGTGTCCATGTCCCCGGTCTAATTATCTAAAGGTAGACTGATTATATTTTATCCCTATCTTGCCATAGATCAGGTTATTCTAGCCAGTGTGCTAAGAACTATATAAGCTTTTTTGGCTGGTAAAGATAATGGAGTTTGGCATATCCTATAATAATGGAGAAATTTTATTAAATATGTCAAGTGTCTTGTGACCAATTATCCATCTTGCATTAGACAAAATGTTGTATTCAATAATTTATAGATCTGTATATCACACACCCAAGTTCTTTAATGGGTGTCCATACTTTATTATGAATCTCCAATTTTCAACACACATTGGGAGGACACTAGTGAGGGTTGTAGAGTCCAGATTTACACCTATAGATTAAATTTGAATTTAAAATATCAAACTATTCTCATACTTGTAATTGTTGCACACTACATTTATCATACATGTAATCATTACAGTCTATGAAATGCCTTTTCTCTTGTGGCATTCTACCAAATAGTTCTTAGGGCCATATGTCTTCCACAACATTTCACACATCTATCTACCAGGGCACTATCCACTATAGAAAATAATAAAAATCCATTGACAATTATAGATGGATGCCTCTACTCGGTCCTAGCACTCGACATTTGTCATAGGCTCAATGTATGTTGGTAAAGATAAAGCGACCAAATTTGACACTTATGTGTTACAAATGCTAGTCTTTTGAGGTTTTTTAATAAGCTCCCATATGTATCTAAAGTGTTTCCTTATCTGACATATCACCTACTTTCAGAGTGTTTCCACATTTCATAATAAAATCCAATTAGGACACTTGGTGCGATCCAATAAGTATTGTTTGCCATTTGTGATCTGTGGATATATCAACTATACTAGCATTTTGGGTTGATTATTATAAGATGTTATTAAAAGTTTTTTTAATTAGATCTTTTATTTATTATTATTCTTTAACTTATAAAATAATCCACAATTTTAGTTTTTATGTGTATACTTTATAATCCCACTAAAAACATCTCACATTTGAAAACATGGATAGCTAAAAGCATTTCAAGTTGAAATAAAATGAATAACTCCTTGATTTTTATAGGTAAATATATTTTTTAAAATATCTAATTTTTTTCAAATCATAGGGACCACAAAGACCCAACAATAACATATCAACTAGCCATACCTATGGTAAACGTCACACTCCTTGTGTTGCATATCATCACAGTGGACCATCTTCCAATGTTTTGACTGATTTGTTTATGTATTTTGATTTGATTAAATGGATAAATAATGCATTTATTTGTGTTTGTTGTAAAATTTTGTAACTACGTTGCATTCTTATCGAATATCTTTTCTATCATTGAGTTATCATAGGGTCTCAAGTTTAGTCATAGTTGTAGATATTATTCTTAATATTATAGATAACGGTGTTAAATCTTAAAGTTTAGATTATTTAAGTTTATTATTGTGGTAAGTTAATAGTCACACATTAAATTTTAAAATTATTAGTCATAAGTTATAGGGATTTAATATAGTTAATTACGTATGGTTTTAATTATCATCTTATCATTTCTAGGTATTCATAGACATTAAATAATCAAATTTGTTCAAAATACTAACATATTTTCCTTATTTTTGCCTTGTAGGCTCCACAAAATGATTGGTTAAATGTTAAAATTGATCAAACTAATAATTATCTATTTTATAGGTTGATCAGTTTCAATATTAGATAAAACATTATTCTTAACCATTTGTCTAATTTTGCTCATGCATTAAATTTATGTGTACTTGCAGGTCTCATCAATCCAATGCAAAACATTTAAAACAACTAACAAAATTTGTGTAGGATCAATTGTCAAAGTTGTGTATTTAATAACTACTAAACCATTTACTTTCAGGATGAATGATCAAAGAGCGATTATCTTCAGACTATTAATCTTCTATTTTTACAAGTCAACTAGCCTCCAAATTGGCTAAATCATTATTTTTTATCATTTTATTGGTTCTTGATTGGATTAGAATAGAAAATACACTAAATTAATTGGGTTAAATAACCTTTTGTTTGCATGAGTGTCACCTGAGGGCTACAGTGGTGTATGCTCTCCTCCTTGCATCCTTACAACGATTCTTGGAGGATAAAAAACCACCAATAAACCTCCCCATTTTTATTTCTAGGGTGATACATGAATATTAAAGTGACATCCATGCACTTTCCATTAATCCCTAAGGGTCAGTGATGTGGATTTCATCACCATGCATTAGATCACACTCCATGTTTCAATAGAGTATAAATATCAAGACAACTATCGTTAGGTGCTAAAGTGGAATTCCCCATAAAGGGTTTCATGGAGTGAGGAGAATTTTTGATCCAATACGTAAAATGGTTAGATAATATCTTACATAGATCTAGGGCCCATCATACCTAGTGTATATCGGGGACTCCTCTAGTGAGATTTTATAAACCTAGAATAGGACCTATTGGTCATAACAGGTGCTCTATTGTTAGAGTCAGGATCAGCTCCCAAGTGATTGTTAAGTGCAGATGGGGTTAAGAGGGTTCAATATATTTCATAACATGTCACTAGCCCATAGCCTCACCCATGAATCTATTAGATGGTACAGATGTCAGGTTACACACCCATTCAATTGATTAAATTAGGGCTTAGGGCTAAGTGTGTTATTTATGTGTTGTACTTAAACCTATATTATTTGTGAACTGAGTTAGCCAATCCCTTTTTGTCACAAAATACGTATACACCCCTAGGATAAATTCCACTCTAGAATCACATAGAACATCCATTCCATATTTATTATTTGCCTCTTTGGATACAACATTAGTCTAAAAATCAAACCTTAATGGTCACCCATCATTTTCTATCTTCATCATCACCCTTTAACTAAACATTATCAACATATGAAACCTTGTCAATTTTTTAGTCTAGTACCCATCACTTCATCATCACTACTCTTCATACCTAACACCCATCTAATCACCACTTTGCTAGTGTGAAGGGTGTTTTAAATACTTCATCTCCTTGGTCTCTTTTCTAGATTAAACCCTTATAAGGCTTTAGATTTTGATAGTATTTGGTCATTCTAGTCTCCACATCCTTTTAAATCTAAAACTAACACAATTCCAAACCACTCCTCTTGACCACTCTTAGTTTTGATTTTTAGACAAAATTAGTATCCAAATTCACCTTATATTTCATCATCCCATGTTAAAAACATAACTAATCATTCTTCTTACATCACTCCTATCATCCACCATGTCTCTTGAAGTGAAAGGAGATCACCGTGATCATGTTCAATAAGTTTATGTAGCATACCATGAGTTTACATATGATGATTCTTATCTCCTAAGAATTTTATCTAAAAGTCTCACAGGGCCAACATTAGAATGGTTTATGCATTTGCAAAAGGTTCCATATCTAGTTTCAAAGAATTGACTGAACAATTTGTGAGAAATTTCTCATTCATTATATATCATGATGTTTCCATCATATACCTCAATAATACTAAGAAAAGGAATAGGGAAAGTTTATCCTCCCTATAATTTTGGAGAAGTTTAGCAAGCTGATTCTATTGTACAGATCTAGAAAAAGAATTGGCTAAAATATTCATCGATAACTTCAACATATAATTAAAATACCAATTAAAGATACCATATGCCAAATCAGTTTATGAGATCATTAAAAAGGGAATCCACATTAATAAATCCCTCATTGAAAAGGGATCAATTAAATTCTACACCCAAAATGAACATAGTTAGAATTAGGATAATACTTTTTTCGGCAAGCAAAATATCTTCAATAAAAACAAAAATGTCATAGGGGACGGTGTAAAAGATTCTAAACATGTGAAGATAGTGTAGAAAGCTTCCACAACTAACAAGCAAAAAAATGTCTTCACTATAAGGGTACCATGGGGAAAAGTAAAAACTTGAATGGGAAAAAGGCCCTTAACTAGTCTTAGTGTACCTGTAAAAATAGTCATACAATAATTAATTGCTACTAATATGATTACTCTCTCTGAAATCTGACCATTGGATGATAGTAAGCGATGACCAGATTGACATTGTGATGATGAATTTTTTCAATATCACTGAGTCAAGGCACATGATACCAAAAGGTGCATGCAATTAAAACACTACATCCAAGATTTAATCAAGAAAGGAGACATTGAAGTTGAAGGGAATATGAATACTAATTAATCTAAAAATCAACAGCATGGCATTTATCAAGACCCATTTCCCAAACATGATCATAGGCAAAGAAAACCACCTAAAGACTAGGGTTAGGCATCCACCTCCAATTGAGTAGATTATCATGCCATCCCATATCATTATGTGAACACCATCAAAATTTGTAGCCCTAAGATCCCACACCATCACCATCCACCATTCTTAAGATCAATTGGGTCATGATTGAATGTGTAGTCACCACACAATGCAAAAAAAATGTAGTTCTTGGAGTACCACCAAATGACTCATCTACTTCCACATCTTAAAGGTCAATGCCTCTACATCTTTTAATAAGCCATATGACATAATATAATATCTCGAGAAGACTCCATCCCAAATATCCCTTATGGATTTTCTCAAAATGTCATCAGTACATCGAGAGATCCTTAATCAAGTCTTGAATGATCTTAAAGTCCCTCGATATATTGACACTAGCCAACTTTAAGCATTATTAGGTCACTTGTCTCCCTTGAAAAAAATAGCCTTCAGTGCCTAGGACATGCCTCCTATTGGCCCGCATCAAAATTATCCATTATTCATAGAAATTTCCATTTCCAGTCACATAATCCATCGATTGCTCATAGACAAAAAATTTGGATTTTCTGAAGAAATTAGGGTATTTTGAGGCATCACTAGGGCCTAATTTAATCATGATCAAGGCATATGATGATAATGAGAGGCCGTCTATGGGAACCATTTATCTTCATATTATTTTGGGACCCATTGTCCATCAAACCTTAATTCATATTTTAGATGTCGATCTACCATATAATATAATTCTAGGGCATCCATGGATTCATGAAATGCAAGAAGTCCCTTCCACTCCATTAGTGTTTGAAATTCCCTCATTCTAGCATGGAGGTCATCATTACCAGGGAATAAGACATTTTCATAGCTTTTAGATGAATCAATCTCATCTCACTTCCTATTGCCCTAACACGCATAGCTCTATTCCTAATCTAACAACTATAAAATATGTCCATCAGGATGATCTAGTACATGCTTCCAATCCATCACTAGATGTCACCCATCTCAAGATCACATCTAAAGGTTGTGTGGAATATGAATACAAGACCTTTAGAAGATTTTCCTCTCTCCCTATGTAGATCTGTGTCACCATCTATGAGGAAGGATAACCCTATCAATTATTAATTCAGACCATCAACTTTTAATAGTGTGGGTCTACTATCAAAAGATTAATTTGATGAGCTTGATGATTCATGGCTTATTATAGATAATGAGGCCCTTGCATTACATAGACAAAAGTACTACTAATTTCAAAAGATGTTGTAAAATATGAATTTTTAGGGAAAAGGACTAAGGAGACATGAACAAGGTAGGCTTGAACCTATAGGGGTTCAAGAACACCCATAATGTCTTGATCTAGGGTACAAACATCTCAACACTAACCTAAAAAATATCATTTTGGATACTTACTCAGTTCCTAAGGAGTCTTCTTCTGATGAGGAAGTTGAAATAGGATCTATATATAGTCTTTATGAAGAGCTTGTTGCTACCAATCTTTTCCATGATACCGCCATCTCCACCATTAATATATCCCTTTGTTACCCTACCTTAATAGACTCGGATCAAAAACATGATCCATCTTTTGACATGTTCCATAGTGATGAAGTCATTAAAGAATATTTGGGATCACAAGACTTTATGCATTTAGGAGATCATAAGAAAGGATTCTTTATTAATCTCAACAAGTTAGCCTATTTTGGGGAACAACAAACATCCATCAATCAAATTTAAGGGGAAGGATATGAAGATGTGGATCCCTCTCAAAATCTGGAGGACTTTCAACCCACTCTCAATGAATCAAAATTCTATACAGGATTGGATACAAAGCTCCCAAATGATTTTGCTTCATAAATATAGGATTTACCATCACCCCAATCTATCTTTATGACCAGTCACCCTCCCTCATCGAGGAGGTTATTTAAGTCAACATTGAAACAAAAGAAAATACTAAAATTATCAAATTAGGGGCAATTCTTACACCCAAGGAATGACAAATTATTATTGAGCTTCTCAAAGATTTTATAGATGTCTTTGCATGGTGTTACTCAAACATGCTACGGCTTGATCCCTCCTTGGTAGTGCATCATCTTGTCATCCATCCTAATGCAAAACCAATCAATCAAAAATTGCACAAGATGCACCCTAAAGTGGATCTATTAGTTAAAGAAGAATTACAATATTCTTAGAATTAGGATTTGTTCAACCTGTAGATTATTTTGATTGGATATCTAACATTGTCCCTGTAGCCAAGCCATAAGAAGGGATCCAAATTTATACTGACTTTTGGGACATCAACAAAGCATGTCCTAAAGATGAATTTCCCCTACTAAATATAGACATGATCATGGATTCTATTGAGGGGTATGAGATGTTATCCCTTATGGATAGCTTTTTAGACTATGATTAAATCAAAATTGTGCCTGAGGATTAGCACAAGACACCACTCATTACTCCATGGGGAACCTTTTGTTATCAATTAATGTCTTTTGGTCTCAAAAATATAGTTTTTACCTACCAAAGGGAAATTATTGTCATCTTCCATGACATGATACATGACATTGTTGAGGATTATGTAGTTTATATTCTAGAGAAGTCAAAACTTTGATCCAAGCATCATTTGGTTTTAAGAATGTTTTTTTAGCGGCTACATAAATATAAATTTATATTGAACCCAAAGAAATATGTGTTTGGAATTACCTTAGGCAAAATCTTAGGGTTTATAGTTTCCAGGAGAGGCATCAAGGTTGATCTAACAAAAGTCAAAGCTATTTTGGACATGCCTCCTCCTTTTGATCTGAAATAACTCAAGAGACATTAGGGCAAGTTATAGGCCATTTGTTGGTTCATTTCTTAGCTAACAGACAAATACTACCCCTTTACCTATCTTTTGAAAAATGGGACTCATTTCAGTTTGAACTCCAAATGCCAACAAGCCTTTGACAATCTTAAATAATATCTAGAAAATCCTCTAGTGTTATCACCACCTATCATAGTAAGACCCTTGCTTTTATATATATCTACAACACCTTGTGCAATAGGGATTCTTATAGCATAACACAATGATGAAGGGAAAAAGCAAACAATCCATTATCTCAGTCAAATATTGATTTCATATGAGATAAATTACACCCCTATAAAACAAATTGCTTGGCCATTATCTTTGCATCCCAAAAACTTTAGTATTATATGCTCAATAGCGAAGTTCAGCTCATAGCCAAAGTTGATCCCTTTAAGTACATACTATCAAAATCTACTCTAACTAGTAGGATGACCAAGTGGATAATGTTGTTAAGTGAATTTTATATAGAGTACATCAATAAAAATTCCATCAAAGGACAAACAATCATGGATCAAATTGTAGAAGTACCTCTTGCAGATACCAAGCCCCTTATTACAACCTTTCTTGATGAGTCCATCCTAACTATCGAAGAATCCAATAGATGGAAATTATATTTCGATGGCTCTTTAACCACACATGGGTAGGGAGTAGGTATCCTTTTGGTAACCCCACAAGGTGACCTCATCCCTAAAGCTGTTCATCTCACTTTTCTATGTACCAAAAATATTTTTGAATGTGAGGCCTTAATTTCTTGTCTCCAACTAGCCATCTAGTGAAACCTCCAACACTTTCAGGTAGTTGGTGATTCATATTTTACTATCAAGCAAGTGAATGAAGAGTTCCAAATAAAAGACTAGAAATTGCTTCCCTATAAACAATTACTAGATCAATTAAAGCAAAACTTTTAGTCTATCATATTCAAATAAGTACCAAGGGGAAGTAATAAGGCAATCAACTTTATGGCAACCATTGGGTCTTTGATCGACCTTCCAGATGATGTCCTTAAAGGTAATTTTCTAATTGAACATATGATATTATCGACTCATCAATCCATGGCTCATTTTCAAATTTATGCCATTCTTGATCCCAATCTACCATGGTATCATGATATGTATACCTATCTCCATGATAACATCCTACCACTAAACCTCAATTATCACCAATACAGGGCCTTTATCCATTACACTTCTCATTACACCATCCTTGGTAGCATGCTCTATTGATGAGGCTAAGATGAGACACTATTGAGATGCCTGACCTCATAAGAGGCTACTCTTGCAATCAAGGAGGTCCATGATGGTATCTGTGGTAGCCATGTCAGTGGAATAGCCCTAGCCAAGAAGTTACTCAGGACTAGATATTATTGGCCTATAATGGATCAGGATACCTACCAATATGTACACAAATGTGGAGCCTATCAAAAAAATGGTAATATTATTCATGCCCCTACACAAGAGATGCAACCTATAATTAGCCCTTGACCATTTTCCATATGGGGATTAGATTTAATCAGCAAGATAAATCCAACATCATCTAATGGGCATAGGTTATAATAATAACTACATAGTATTTTGCAAAATGGTTTGAAGCCATGCTGCTTATCTATACCACAAGTCTCCAGATCTTAAAGTTTATTCTAAATCAAATCATTTGCCATTTTGACATCCTAGCTAAAATCTTATTAGATAATGGTAAGTCTTTTAAAAATTAAGAAGTTAAAGATCTGTGCAAGCATTATTATATTGAGAAACACTTCTCCACACCCTATCATCCATAGCGGAATGGACAAGAATAAGACACTAATAAGACCCTTCTTAATATTCTAAAGAAAATAGTCAATGATGCATGCACAAATTGGCATTTATAACGATATCTAATACTTTGGTCTTACCGAACTAGTGTCTGAGCACCTACTACACCTACTCTATAATTTTTGGTCTATGGTATAGAAATAGTATTTCTCATGGAAGTAGAGCTCCCCTCCTTATGCATCTCTTTGTGGGGCATCATTATCGAACATAATCTCAAATAGGAATGACTACAAGAGTTGGAACTATTGGATTAAAAATGCAAGAATGTTTTGAACCATCTTCGAGCATATCAAAATAAGCTCAAGGGAAAATATCACAAAATGATCTAGTCCCAAGCATTTGATGTTAGTGACCTAGTCTTTAAGGAAAATCAAAGGAACACCAATATAGATAGGGACAAAAAGAGTAAGTTTGAAGCAAACTGGCTTGGGCCTTATATCATTATTATAAAATTTGGATCAGGAGCCTATAGATTAGCTAAACTTGATAGTGCTAATCTTAATGAGCCTATTAATATCATGTATTTAAAACATTTTTATACTTGATAGCCTCCATAATCTCTATCTATGAGTCCCCACTATTGGGGGCATATCCATCGCCATTCGACTACCATCCTTCCATTTCATTCCATCGTTTCCCTTTAACCCTGGTCATAATAGTGGGTATATATTACATTCTTAGTCAGCATCAAGAGATAATAATGTCAAGTTGGAGAATAATAATGTCAAGTTGGAGAATATCTATTGAGGAGTCCTCCAGAATCTCTAACTCTACTCTCCATGTTAGCATAATCATGTGATTTACTCATCCCAATTTGGACATCCTCATATATATCCCAATTGCATCCTCCATGATGATTATTTTCCTATTAGTCTTAAATTACCTCCCTACTTATCCAAACCTATCCATACCTAAGCAAATATCCACAAGAACCCACTAGTCTCATCATTATTGGAAGGGTCATACAATATTATTACTCCAAGATCCATCATGCACTTTGTAATTGAGCCCTGATTGTTCACTCCAGACCCTTCATATCATTATTTAAGACTAGTTTGGATCCTTATCTTGGTGGTGATAAAAACATTTTTGGGTGCAATCAACCCCATGTACATATTTAACTATGTCCTTATAATACACTGTCTTTAGTAGTCTTGTTATTCAATCTATTGTGAATACCTATTATCCAACATCATTTCCCTAATCCATTTTATCTTTTATATATGTGTGTGTGGGTGTGTTATTTATTATTACATGTTAATTCTTGTAAATATTTGTCATAATTACTCTTATTATCTTGTCTTTTTATACTTTTGTTCTTTTGATCAAAAAAGAACAAGGATGTTCTAAGTGACTTCCTAAAATTGAAATTTGGAAAGTCACTCAAACGAAGTTCCCATGCACTATGAATTCTAAGTGAACTTGACTCTTATCATGTCATCGGTACATATATAATCACAAGTGCAAAATTAAAATCAGATTGTAAAAGTTACATGGCCAAGGCACTCTCATTCCATCACTACTTCTAATACTAAAAACATCCCTTAGGCAAGAGGATCAAACTTATCCATTCATTAAAACCAAAAATATTTATCCCATTATTCATGATTACAAAAAAACTACACACCATACCATTATTTAAACATATATAAAATATACCATAACAATCACAATTCAAATCTCTGGTTGTTCTATCAACAACTAGTATAGAGCCTACTCAAGCCATTCCATATATAGATCATGGCCAGGGAAGTACTCTACTTGATCCTAAGGTTAGTACTAGCCAACCCCCTCACCTATGTTCCATAGAGATAGCATCTGCTAGCTCCCTCTAGGGACAATATTGGCCTGAATGGCCAAGTTACCCATAAGAAAATCACATGCTAGATGGAGTTGATTCTTGAACTAACATCCTCATTATACTATTTTCATCATCCTATTACCCTCATGAAGGTTTTTCTCCCTCTTGATCCCCATGTAGTTCCCCCTTATGAAACAAAGGAATGTCTCTAGGTCCTGCAGCGCCTTGGCTGCCTCTCCTCACTTGATACCTTGTGTAGTAAAATTGGTGCATTATAAATTATGGTTGGGACCTCAGCTCCTAAAAATTTTGTTGTCATAATATTACCTCCAATATGTCCATCACTCAATTTAACATGCAAGTAACTTGCATGTTCTCTTCATAGATCAGCTCCAACAATAATACTAGCCTACCCTATGACATTCTTGGGGTATCTGCCTACTTGCAGTTACACCAACTACACAAATAATTGTAGAATATTGTACTATGAAAAAAATTCCTATACTCCTCATGTGTTATATAACACTCATGTCCTCGTAATCATTGTTATTGATTTTTTGCACCTATCAATAGGATGAATCTCAATAATGGTCATTGCTCCTGCACAACAGTGTCCCCACTCACTGAGTGCCATTAGATCCTCTTTGGGATACTTTTTAATAGTTTTTTCCCACCCTTATAACCTAAAATAAACATCATCACCATTCCCATTATTATATTATCACCTATCACTATCATTCCACATCATATCATCACATTTTGATCCTTACACAACATAATAAAAAACCATATTTTCTTTATTATTATCAACATAATATCAATTATTACATCATAATCACATGTTTTCAAGCCATAAAAAAATCATTTTTCATAATTTATTCTATAATTACATACATTTATTACATATGAGCCAAAACTCTACACCATTGATACATCATAACCTACAACTTGCCCTCTGGTCATGGCTTTGGTGATGGATGCACTGACTGACTTGATGACCTAGAACATAGTGTCCTCTCAAATCGACTAATTTCCCTATATGAATGATCCCTTTTCCATATTGACACCCCATGATCATACAAGGCTCTCTAATATTGTGTTTCTCATGCCATCCTCGCCACTTGGGCTATCATGTCTTAAAACCCTAGGTTATCTAGTAGTATGTGATCCATATTTCTCTCCATCCCCACAACATGTGCCTCTACCTCCCACTAATCCAATAGTCCCTATAGTTTAATATAGTAAATTTTCATCTAATCCATTTGTTTTTATAATACCCCAATTTTTACGTCTCGTCTGTTCACCCGATCCAACAATGATGTTACCTAGGCCAGTGAATCTACCATTTTTATATTTCTTTAAATAATTTGACCCTGTAAGCATGAAAACTATCATTTAAAATATATTATCTCCCATCACATAGATACTAAATGACTTGAATAACACTTGATGCACCTATTATTTCTATTTTTCCTCCCATGCTTATGTGGCTATTAGACATTTCTTAACCAGTGACCATGTCACCATTTCTGCTACCATCTTGATGCACTTCTTGTCACCATCATCCTTTCCAAAGTTTGATCCCCCTGCCATACACACAATTACCAATCAAATATTACTGATGCATTTCATCACTTACCAAAAAATAAAAAATAAATGTCCCAAAACCTTCCCAAAAAACTTGATATTCCACATTCCATATTCCCTGACGCATTTTCATCACCCTTCCCTCTACAACCAAAAACCCTTCCTATGGCTCCCATTACTCTCACCATTAGTTTAACTTATCCTACGACCCTCCCCTCACCTTGCAACATGGCCACACAACCTCTCCTCAATTGCATGCCCACCTTTCAACATCCTACATCCCCTCAATTTAACTATTCTTACCTACACGACCTTTACGCCATCACCTCAGCTTCTCCCCATACTCTGACCCATAATCTCTCCCATCATGACACTTAAAACCCTCATTCATCATACATTCATACACACATACATATTTAATAAAAATAAAAACCCACAATAACATCCATAAATGGTTTCGGCTCCTGCCTTAGTCTCGAGCATCTTGTCCCTCCTCCTCACCATTCTGTGTACCCTGATTATTTTCCATCCACCTATGCCACAACCTCTCTCTCACAACATGTTATAATAATTTGGCCTTTTCTATTTTCCTCCCACATCCCACATCTATATTACATCTTCTATTCTCTTTTGATCTTTTTAATAACCACATATGATATGTCTTAAGTGGTGGTTGATCTTCCACTGCCTTCTTCACTACTGACCATGCCTTCCTCCCTTGGGTCCTTGAGCTCGACACTGACAATGCTATTCTCAGTGCCCTACATGGATTACTGATTCAAAAGTATGCAGATAGATGATGCACACACCCACATATGAAGAACTTGTATAATATTTTTAAACCTAACCACCCATCTCAATTATTAGACTTAACACATAGCAATGGTGACCACTTATGTAGTGAACCCACACAAGTTTCACCTTTACTTCAGCCAACAAAACCTGTCTCATAGTGATGATGGTCTTTTACCAAAAAGCCTATGTAGCTCTTGATAAAATTCCCCCTCTTAAAAATTAGCTCATAGAAATACTTTTTACCATTTCATTCCTATTACCCTAATCTGCTACCTCGCATTCACAGCCTAACATCACTCTTCGCCTCTTCCACTAAAACCACCTCCTTTGTATTAACTCCATTTTTGGGTGCCTCCATCTTATTTTCACTTTCTATTTATCCACCTTTCTCCCTTTATAAATATGAATCCCAATACCTATAGAATTATTCCACTCATACCATTCCATTGGCCTTTGGTCCTCTTCACACTCCATTGACACATTAGTCACCTAATCTACTTGACCAACATTAAGGCATCACCACCATCCCCATCCTTCATCAAACATCTCTTTGAGATACCATGACACTCGTCTATCCTCCATTTGAGACCCACATTTCTCTTAAGAATGTGTCATTGCTTGGGATATGTCTCAATATTGTGACTCTCTTTAGTTATAGTTGATTCCCCCTTAGGATGTTTCGACAACCATGACACCATCCTTCCTACTTCTTGTGCATATGTCTTTACTAGGGGAATCATCTATCTCAATCATGTCATAGCTCATCCATTTTACCACTCCTATAATACTCTATTTCATCTTCATGTCTCTTTTTCCTCCCATCATCCTTCCTATTTAGGGAGAAGTACATTATCCTGAGGTCTCTTAAGACTATGTAGGTAGTGCTTGGTCACCCATAGTGCCCAATGATAGCTTAGCCTCACTAACCAATCTTTCCCTTTCATCCTTTGGTCACTTGATCACATTATTTTTCCTCTATCCACTACTTATTACTCTCACCTGACACACTTTATGAACTAAACCCATCATTACAATTATCCAATCCTTGTCTTTTTAGCACGATGCCCTCCTAGCATATGTCCTTTCTTGGGATATCTCAAAAGCTCATGGCCTTTATCACCTTATCCCATAGCTCTCCTTGGCATGCATATTTGACTAGGATACAATGAAATCTTGTGGCCCACTTCATCAATTTGTTTGATCCATGGTTCTCCTTTACATGCTTCCTTGCTAGGGATACATCAACCAACTTATGGCCCAATCATCACATTCAAGATTATAACTCTCCTTGGCATGTGTCCTTGTTTGGGATACATAAAAATCATATAACCTCTTGACTTATCACTCTGTTGTTTCAGTTGATTCCCTCTAGGATGTGTTGATAATTATGACATCATCATCCTCACTCCCTATGCATATGTCTTTGCTAGGGGCATTGTCAAAGTGTAGATCACTACTCATATCACATTCATCTTCTTCATCATTGATCTCACAACTATCCCTTGTCTAATCACCTCGTCTATAGTTCTTCATTCAAGTGGCCATCCATCTCATTTTTTTCTGCATGTCTCTTCGAGGGGGTATCTTATGTCTACTAATTTTATAACACCCATCCATTATTGTCCTTATACTTTGAAAGACCATTACTCCATCTAGTCATGATACCCTTTCAAAGAGGGGGAAAATGTATGCATCTAATTATGCTTGCCAAAATAAATTATTAAATTATTTCTAATCTCATCTAATATCGACACTTAATCCCTATATCGTGTATTAGCATCCCCCCTTTCATCCCCTTAAGTCAATTAATTAATTATCCTAACTACATGAAATATCCCACTTATCATATATTCATATTTTTCTAATATCCTAAATTATAATTTACCATACTTTCCACATAATTATTTATTTTATAATTCTTTATTCACTTATTTTTCTAATCACATGTTTCCCCCCAAAAAAAGGTCTAGAGGCTTCCAACCCCTAGACCCTTCTCCCTCCTCAAATTTCAAATTTGAGAGGGAAACCTCCCCTCCAATCCCTTCCAAAAACCTCTTTAAATATGGGCATGCCTAGGCATGGGCCAAGAATAAGGAAGAAATCCAAGTCTATGCTACCTTTATTACACTAGCTCTCATCCTCTCATGTGTCCATCATATCATCAAAGCATCTATCAAGATGTCCATCTTGAAGTCATTATCAAGCAATCCAATATCAAGTCAAGTGTCATTTGAGAATCCATCAAAAAATCTTAGAGGGAAGCCAAAGAGGAGCAAGGTGATGGTAAGAAGCCCACTATTATTTATGATCATTCCTTATATCCTCTCCTATTAGTGATCTTTGTAAGGATTTGAGTTAGAATTAATAGCAATCTGTATACATAGATCTATTTGCTCAAACTTTGTGGGGATCCAGTAATGCTTATGCTCACATTCCTAATTAAAAAAGAAAAAAGCTAGATAATAGAAGTGAAAAATACATGATGATTAGATATTGTGAGAAATCAAAAGCTTAAAGACTGTGTAATCTTGAAATAGAAGAAATTTATATCAAAATAAATGTGTGGTTTGATGAAGATATTGAAAATGATGATATTCCTTAATCATCTTCTGAGGAGCTCAAAATCAAATGGAAACATCAAGTGAAAGTGATAAAAGGAACATGGGAAAGGCAAGGATCATTGAGGAAATATATCAAGAAGGCCCTAAGAATTTATTTTCTAACTATGTTCTTATGACTAGAGTGATGCAGGTGGATAATCCCAGCACATATGAAGAAGCAAAAGGAAAATCCAAATGGGATACAACTATGAAAGATGAATATGATTTTGTAATAAAAATGACACTTGGGAGTTGTGTGTTATTCTAAAAGAAAAGAATTTAGTTGGCTTAAAATGGACATATAAAACAAAGTTCAAATCAAATAGAGGTGTGGAGAAGCACAAACCAAGGTTGGTGGCCAAAGGATTCTCACAAAAATAAGGTATTGATTTTACCAAAATTTGTACTCCTGTTGTTAAGATGACATCAATTTGTACAATAGTTTATTTAGTTACAAAAATTGGATAGAGAATTTATCAAATGGATGTAAAAAAGTGCTTTCTTACATGGTGACTTAAAAGAAGAAATTTACATGCAACAACCAATTAGATTTGTTAAACCTAGTGAAGAACATCTAGTTTGTAGATTTAAAAATTCATTATATGGCATTAAACAATTACCAAGGGCATGGTACTCCAAAATAAATGAGTACTTTCTAGAAAAAGGATTCACAAGAAGCAAAGTTGATCCCGATATGTATGTGAAGCATAGTGATGGAAAAATTGTTATTGTTGTGTTGTATGTTGATGACTTAATTATTATAGGAGATCATATCCAATGCATTGTAGACAATAAGGATAAACTTAAAAATTATTTTGAGATAAGTGACTTAGGCCTAATGTATTACTTTTTGGGTATGCTAGTATGGCAAGAAAAAGATAGGAATTTTCTTTCTCAAACCAAATATGCCCTTGATGTATTAAGAAACTTCAGGATGCTTGAGTGTAAACTAGCTAGTACACCATGTGAAGTTGGATTGAAAATGAGTGTTAACTCCAATTTAAATGATGTATGTGGAATACTATATTAAAAATTTATTGGTAATCTCTTGTATCTGACTATAACTAGACTAGATATTGCATATGCAGTTGGCATTGTTTCAAGGTATATTTCAGATCCTCATGTTAACCATTGGAAAACATCCAAAAAGTACATCAAATAGACATATCAACATGAAATTGAATATAAACAAGGAGATGAACCTACCTTAGTGGGCTGTACAGATTTAAATCATGCAAGAGATCTAGATGATAGAAAATCAACTTCAGGATATGTATTCCATCTTGGTTCAGGTCCAATCTCATGGAACAACAAGAAGCAAGCTACAATATCTCTCTCATCTACAGAGGTTAAATACATTGGTTCTTCAAAGGCATCCCAAGAAGCTATGTGGCTAAGGAGACTATTAGAGGAGGTTCATCTACCACAAAATCATCCAACTACTATATTTTTTAACAATCAAAGCACTATCAATTTGACAAAAAATCTTGTATTTCATGCTAGATCAAAACATATTGAGGTGCACTATCACTTAGTTCGTGACTTAATAGATGAAAAGGTGGTGGAGCTAAAGTTTTGTGGAACTGAAGATCAAGTTACAAATATATTCACTAAAGCATTATCTTTAGTTAGATTTGTCAAATTTAGAGACATGTTACATTTTGTGGATGTTTCTCTTCAGGTACATATGAAGCCTTAGGTGAAATATTATAAATGGGTACCTAATCAGGTTAAGTTGTCGGGACCCATATTAGAATCTTGTAGCCCAAATAACATTATGCGGTGGGCGAAGGAGGTGGGGGTGGGGTCAGGCGAAGGGGGGCGGGGGTGTGGGAATAATGTTTATTCCACATAGATTTTTTTTGTCTTCTTTTGGAACTGTTCACTTCCTCTAGATTGTTCCCTCTAGAGTCTTCCCTCTTTAGATCATTTCGAATCCTTTTTAGAATGTTCCCTCTTTTAGATCATTCCTATCTAGAATTTCTCCAGCGTCTTCTACACTTATCTACTCTTCTATAAATTAACCAATCCACCCCGCTCACAAATCAATCCAGCAGTTGTATATTCTGTATCATTGTGTTAATAAATATTGTTTTCTTTTTATATCAGTATGTGATTGAATAATTTTGAGATAGAATGCGATGGAATTGAGAAATTTCTTTTGTAGATTGTAATCAACCCAAGATTATAGCCAGATTGTTTGATGCTCGATTGTTTGAGTCAGAAAAGGTGTTTTTATTTTTAACTTTCAGTTCAGAGTTACTCAATATCTCTGTATCACGCCTACTTTCTTAGCGTTTGCCTTAAATTCACTAGAAAGAGGTTAAAATGCATCAAGTAAAACAACCCAGATTAGTTCGCTCTACTTCAACGGTAAGCCTTAATAGCATTATGCGACCGGAAACAGGACTACAATGTTAGTATCTCTAAAACTCTTTATTATGGTAATCATTCAATTTGTCTCTATTTTCTATCATCATCAATTGAATGGATATGTTGGGAGATTCGACCTATTCTTTTTCTGTTAAGTACTTTGACTTGCAAGAAAAAAGGGCGTTCACTGTCAGCTTCTTTAGATTCTTTGTACGATTTAGACACAAAGGAAAATGCATCAAGAAATTTAAACAAGGCATTGCCTGCAGTCTGCAGATGCTGATAATGATAATCATGATCGCCTATATAGTGTTTTTGCAGTATCAATCATGGGGAAAATCCCCAAATTATCTGCACCATCAATTGTTGCAAAATCTCCCAAAGTAGAGAGTATGAAAAATGTTGCAACTAGTCTCGTAAAAGTTGCCATGAAATATATTACTGAAAAGGAATGTGAGTGCCCTTTTAGCATTTCGAATGAAAAGAGTTGTAAAACAAGTAATTCGTAATCTATATGCTTCTTGTACTTCTACTGCAGTAACAACCACTCCATGCAGTGAGAAGCAAGTTGGCTAGAATGCAAGTAATTCATAATATTACTACTAATCAGTAAAAAGTTCTAAACATAGTGAGAAGAAATAGCCTAAAATGCACTTGATTTATAATAGAGTCAATTCTACTCCAACCACCACCTCTATCCGAACCATTGAACTAACACCCAATAAGACACTTACGGAAGATATTAAAAGCCCATCTCAGAAATATGGTTAAGTATTTATGGCCATTTTGTTTTGTAGGTAACGTCTTTAGTAAATCCCCAAGAAAAGACTTCTTGACACATCTTTCAGAGTTTTTCTCTGAAGTGAAGAAACTTGCATTGTATGGGGTCACAAAGACTATGCGAAACCATCCAACATGGCATTTAAACATGGTAGCATTGCAGGGAATGAAGAGGTTTGCAAACAGGCTCAACATGTCAAGATTAATTTTTATTCTAAATACAATGGCCACACAAGATACAATGTGCAAAAGTCATGGATGCCAAGGAAAGAATATAATGAGAAAGTTAATCTCATAGATCAAATGGATAAAAAAATAAAAATGTGACCCTGTGAACTCTGTAAACCCATGACCAATAAGAATCTGACACATTTTAGTTCAGATTTGAAATATTAAAATAAAAAGGGAAAGACACATGAAGAATAGATGAAGGCATACACTATTTGATCATTCTACATAACAACAATAGAGAGAAAGCACAATTATAAAGGTAGAATGAATAAACTAATGCATTCACACAGTCTTCAAGGGTAATTAAATAAAAAAACTAACAGTTACTACTTTGCTACTTATATTTTCATTGATCATGATAGGTGGATGGGTGACATTCTTAGATGTCTTGACGACCAAAATTTCATATGTACGCCATTGGTGCTAGTATAGTCACAAGGAAATTTATGTATGGCCACTTCTTGCATGTGTATAATAAAGAGTGATCACATCTTAATTAAGAATTATTAATATTTACGATTAAAAGTACAATCACAAGAGAAAATGTGAGCCAATTAACATATGCAAACAAAAAATGTGTAAATATGGTGTAGGTCAGAGGTACAATCAGTGAATTTAATGGCTGCCTCACTCCACAACTGTGATCTCATTAATACTTAACACATAAAAACAACACAAAATATAGACAAAATTTTATTTATTGAATAATTTATAGACAACATTATATTCAAAATTGAGATATTAATATCAAATTCTCATGTTATACTTGCAAGCTTAAAGCTCTACTTCTTCCTTGTGATCACTCTTGCTTTTTCTAACTTCTTGAAACTTCAATTCACAATCTATTTCTCCAAAAACTATCTCTTGCTCAATCTCTTCTCTCTTTTTATTCATCCTATTTAATAAATCCTATTTAACACTTATATGAGATCCCCATCCTAATTTCTTTTGCTTGAATTTGGCATTCTTGTGCTTTCTTTGATTACGCATGATTTTAGGTGAATAGTGAACACATGCATTAGTTATCCTCCCCATTATATAAAATATCTTAAATTTATCTTCAATATCTTTCTAATGATATATTACACGCCCAAATTGGTATCGTCATGTAAATATATTTCATGTTGCCTTCCTCATTGCATTTAAGATAGAACTATGACTACAAAGTGGTTGTATTATGCCATGTGGATTGACCCAATACTTTCATTTTGTTGACACTTGGATTTGCACCCCTGAGGAGATGCCTATATCTCCTTATCCAAGTGGCACAATGGAAACATCCCTCTTGCTATGGGTGACAATGTTGAGAGATGAATCTCTAGAAGGGCTAGTTTCCTTGATGCACTCTTTGAAGCACTTCCTTACCTATCAACTTGTGGATGAAAAGGGTTAAGAAAAAAACTAAGAAAACCAAAAAATATGATGCACCAATGTTTAATTTCCTCATATTTGACTAAATATTTACTACTTAAATACAAACAAAGTCTCTCTCACACAATACTCATAACTCAAAATGCATTGTCACATCAATGTTTCATATGTTAGATTCAAGAAGGTATTTGATACTTAGGAGAGTAATGGATGATTCCATGAGTGAATACATTCATAAACCACTTCTAAGGCACATATACACTTAGAAAAAAATACTAAAAAAGACATGTAACAACATCCTTTCTGCATACTTGGTAGACAATCAAGGGTAACATGCTAGAAAAGAAGATCTTCTACTAGACAAGACCAACAAGATAGTACTAACACTCAATTACACAGCATGTGAGTACAAAAAAAACACTTTTTCATTTCTTTAAGAGTTATTCAAGTACAAAATTGACTAGGGTTTCACCATCAACCAACAGAGGTTGCCAAAAAGAAGCAAAAGAGTCCATATTTATAGCTTTTGAGAGAAGCAAGGCAAAGGAAGTCCAAAGGTCACTTAGACATCTGTCAATATTCCAAAAGGGGTTACAATTTTCATGAGAAAGAAGCATTATTTGAACCATGCAAATTCAGGAGGTCCAATTGTCCATACAAGCCATGAAAATTGTGAAAAGTGGCATAGATATCTCAATCTTGGCACATAAAATTGCCTTCATAATTTGTATCTATTTGAACATCCCACCACTGACTATGGATAGGTCTAATGATTTGGATGAGAGGAAATGCCTTCAAGCATGCAATTACATACATTGGTTCTAATACTAATCATTTTGGAACTCCTAAAAAGAAGCAATCATTGCCTGCAATCTTAAAAACTTTCTTTTCTACTACCCTTCACATTTGTCTTCAAAAAGGCCTTTAGTTTCCCATACAAATCTATGGGATGGAGTGAAATACACTTGGAAACATTATCCATGTCCTTACACCCCTCAAACTCACCTCAAACTCACTATGACAACTTGAATGGCTAAAAGGAGAGCTCTAGTTACAACTCTTATAGGCTTTTTCATAGAATCAAATGACCATAAAATTATAGGTCTCTTGAAGGCTTAGTGGGCTTAACATACCCTCTTCAAGTTTGGCTCATTTAGGCTTGTTTAACATGTTTAATATGACATCTTACACATGTTCACACTTCATTCATACTTACAAAGCCATAAAATAACCTCTCCAACATTCCCTTCATCACTTTTCCTCTCTTTTGCCAACTTGGCCTAGTAGAACCCTGCCAAATTAGACTGTATGCATGCACAATCAGGTCACTCTGAGGGGTTGGATCTTGTGTGAGTATTCATAAGCATCCTTACACATTCCATACACATCACACAATGTTCCTTGAATATCCCAAGGCCTCATCTTAGGTTATTCACTCATTTTTTCATCTTTTGTTTGGTAGACCAAAGTTCTAATTTTCATGAGTGGTTGATCTCTGAGACAAAATACAGAGATATATACCTTATCCCCATGGAAAAATGAGAGTTTTTAGATTTTTATATGGTCCTAATTATTATATTTACCAAATTTCAAGGTTAGACTCCCTCATTTAGGTACCTAACCAACTCAAAATACCTAAAAAAGGGGCTAAAACCCCCTATTTTCTTGCATTTTTGTCCAAATCCCCTTTTGGGTAACCTTTACAAACCAATTTCATATTTCTAAGGTTCTTATACATGTTCCCCACATTTAAATAATGCTTATGGATCATTAGGAACCATCCAAAACACCTTCACCATTATCTTTACAATACTTGCCTAGTGAACCAAAGGGTTTCCAGGCTTCCTTGTACGGATTGTTGACAATTTACCAAATGAGAAAGATGTTTGGGCATCTTAGGAGGGTCTTAGGAAAAATATTAAATCCATTTGGTTATTATTAATCTTATTAAATTCACTCACACCTTCCTTACACTCCTAGAGGGTTCATGATCCTTTTAGCCCTCCATTTTCCTAAACTCTGCCTTGACTGTAACAGTCCTGCCTATAGGTGTTAATGGATGACCTTCTCTCTCCATGAATCCATGTGTAATTTAGTTTATCATGAATATAATTCCATTTGGGATTCTACCAATGTGTGTGATTCATCTCAACAAAAAACTCTCCATTGTATTCTTCTTTACTAGGCACTAGGCCTAATTGTAAGTTGATTGGTTTGGCCTTTGGAGGACTGCCTGCAGGTTTATTTGTATGAATTAGGCATTGGGAATGGAATTTTATGCCCTCTTTTAAGTCCCAAATTTAATTTTTACTCTTTATCAATTCAATTATTCCACATACACTTAAATCTTTAAACAACCCTTCCTTTATCCAAGACTGTGTTTACTGCTTGTAGGTTGCTTTGTGTGTATTCTTGTGGGGTTTTGCTGTAAGTCATCACCCTAATTATTGAGACTTATTTGAGTTTATAAGGTCACTTTTAATAAATTCTAGTTTCATATCATGTCTCTTCACACATCCTCCTTATTTATGAGCCTCCAAGTCACTAATGTGTATAAGTTTCTCGTGCCATTGTTTGATTTAAGGTACTCTTCCCTCGACTCTTCTTGTAGGTGAATACAAGGGTTCCTTTCACTTGTTTACAATGTGAGAAGATATTCAAGACACCCTTTGGAGCCAAAAAATCATACTTTATTTGGATCTTACCTATGTGTTCCATTATATTTCAAATAGGGTCTATCCTACTTGACTGAGAAACCATGTTTTTACCTTGTTGTAGGTTATCATTCCATGCCTGAAGGAGGCCTATAGGTAGTCTAAGCATGTGCAATGTATTTTATTAGATCTTCAAGATGACTTCTGACCTTTTTTTATTCTTTAAAAACATCTAAAATCACTATCTATTAGGCCATTCTTTCAAGTGCCCATTCAAGGTGACAAAAGAATTGTTTCTTCTCATAGGCCTACAGACATCACTAAGGTTTCTTAGTGTGTTTGGAGACACTTTTGATACCTCAAAAATCATCTTCCCCTTATCCTTTCTTCCCCCAAATTGGTAGGGTCCTTGATTTTACTATGGGTTATACATATATTAAGTTTAGGACTTGAAACCTTCTGCAAGTGTACCTTGGGAGGCCTACCAAAACTTCTTGGGACTCTATTTTGGCAATTTTGGGACAAAAGTCCTAAGTTTATCCACTCATCATTAGAAGTGTTCTATAACCTTACATTTCCATATAACAAACCAAATAGATCATTCATGATTCAAAAAACATGTTATGACCCCTAAGAAAGGATAAAATACTTATCCAAACATCATGAATGATATTTTGACCTTCCTATAAGACCACCTATAGGTAGTTACATGGTGTACAATAATGAACTATAGTGTGAACAAGATGTAACCTTTATAAATGTGAAACCTATAGACTTCCCTGAGGCATGTCAATGTATATTTGGTAATGTTAGGCAATTTGAGTGCCTGCTCACCTCTTCATACATTATCATGAGGTCATCAAGAGCATGTACATGGCCTTTTGGATGGTGTGTAGGTAGAGAAGGTTGATTTGAGAAAGAGTATGTTTTATAAAAGCTTCATAACATACCAAATGTATTTTTCACTCCTCAAATGAATGGTCTACCTCAAAAACACTTTGAAAACAACCTCAAACACCCTATTTAACATGGAAAAACATCTACTTGTACATGGAAATTAGCAGCCAAGGGCATTTCATGACTAAGATGGCTTGGAACATGAACACATGGTCAAGTTTATACCCTATTTAACATGAAAAGGAAACTTCACTAAACCTATAGAGTCTTTAAAGATCCAAAACACCTCCACTACCACTTCATACATAGGGAGAACAAGCTTATGTATGGAATTCAATTGAAACTAGAGATGAAGTTGGTAAATGAAGAGAAATAAGCTTACAAGATACTCATAGAATGCCATGGTGAGATAAAAACATGAGAGGGGGTAGTTATATATCTCAATAACTTATGAAACATTATTTCAAATATGTATGATACTCCTATAAAAGAAATACTCAGCAGATAAGAAACACTTCAACTGAAACTACTCATAATGACACCTCTTGCATCATAGGCCAAAATTTCTCATCCAAACATTATGAATCATGTAATAATAAATGGAGACAATCTTATAAATAATTATACATACTCTGGAGCCAATATCACCAACTAGTTCATATGGATTTGGCATAAATTGAGCAAAACCTACAAAGTGAACCAGATAGGCATTAAATCTACATAGTCAACTTGTTAACGATGGTTCATAAATAATGGTTGATGATTTATCAAGTTATTTATATTAAAATTAATGTATTTTAGTGTAAAATAACATATCAAAATATTTTTTTCTAAAATTGCCTTTGCTTCTTGTACTAAGCAAAAACCTTAGGGTCACTCTAGTCTACCAAGAAGAGCAAAATAATATAGAATAATTTTGACATCAAACTGAATATTTAAGATCAAACCAAGAATTTAGGTGAGTTTTATAAATATTATGAGACTCCACATAACCTTCCACACATGGCACACTTCCCAAAAATTTGTAAAAGTGCCATTTTCCCTCTTCTTTCATTGATTTCTATAATTTTAGTTAGGGAGCCTACAAGGATATGATGTAACTGACATGTAAGACATATAAAATGACTTATTTTACATTTTCTGTGGAAGTGAGACACCTATTTGCCTTGGAAAATGTGCAAAAAAATTAATGACTCTTAAAATGGCATAAAATGACCCCCAATGGACAAAATGACTAATGTAACCAAGATTAAAGCTAATGTGACATTAAATGACATCATGTAAAAATTATACCTCATATGAAAACATATTAGGACCCATTTAAATGTTTAAAATCAAAAAATTTACTTAGGAGTGCCTAAATTTGACCAAAATTCAAATTTAATCAACAAAATGGTGACTAATAAGGGTAGTATGTCTGCTATACTAAGGACCAATAGCCTTATCCTGCTAAGGGACAATGGATTAAATGGATTATTAAAGACAAATATCAATGAATTTTCCAAAATAAACACACCACACTAATAAAGCAAGATAAAGTAAGACACAAGACAAAACTCACACATGTGCATAAGCACTTAGGGAACACAAGGAAAGTAAAAAACTATATACAAGGGGAGAGGAGAACCTTAATAATAATGTTTGAGATATATCCCATTGACTAGGATATGAAGGTCCTCTCCATCCAACCTTGAAAGTTTGAAGGCATTGTGTTGATTACATTGTGTTGATTGCATTGTGTGATCACATATGGGCCACTACACAAAGCATCAAACTTTGTGTGTCTTCTAGGTTTAGCCCTATCTTCATCCCACTTTAGAACAATGTCTCCCTCCTTGAAACTTATTGACATGGATTTATTGTCAAAGTATCTCTTGGTTTGTTCATAGTGAGTTCTCATAGTTAGCATAGCTTAATCTCTTATCTCCTCAAGCTCCATCAACTCACATAAACTGAATTCCATGTTTTCATTCTCCATAAATTACAACTGATAGGTGAGGTCCAAAGCTAGTAACTCAATTGAAATAGGTAGTCTATATTCTCTCCAATAAACAAGTGTGTATGGTGAGCTTCCAATTTCTCTCTTTAGGGATAATCCTATCAGCCCAAAGCGATGTCTTCAACTTAGAATCCCAAGTCCTTTGGTTCTCCTCCATTGTCCTCTTTATGATCTTGATTAGATTCTTGTTTGTGGACTCATCTAGTCCATTCCTTTAGGGATAATAGTTTGAGTAGGTTCTAATATAGATGCCATGCTTCAAATCCCATTCACTTGTCCTTGTTCCAAAAAAATCCAATGCATTATTTGAAATTATTATTGAAGGAGCCCCAAAAATTGTTATTATACCTTTATATAAGTCTATAAATAAGTTTTCATTTGTCTTATTGAGAGCTAGAGCCTCCATCCATCTTGTAAAGTAATCTGTAGTAGTCAACACCCAGTTGTGACTAGCACTAGAAGTGGATTGATTAGGCCTATGAAATCCAAACCCCATTGCATGAAGGGTTTCTCAACTTGGATTGGATGAAGAGGCAAGGTAGCAATTTTTTTTACCATAAAAAAGAGCACAGTTTTGACATTTTATTACCCAAGCATGGGTGTCCCTGAACAATCTAGGCTAAAAGTATCCATCCCTCATAATCCTAGCAGTTGTGGTTCTTGGAGAAAAGTGACCCCCAGCTAATCCATCATGAAACTCAAACAATAATTTGTCAATATAATATAAATCAATACACCTTAATAACACACCTACAAAGTCATTCTTAAATATTACTCCATTAACAAGTACATAAGGAGTGGATTTCAATCTAAAATACCTTCTCCTACCTCTATCAAGACCTTGTGGACAATAATTGGTTTGAAGGAAATGAGTCATATCTTGTGTCCAACTCCTCATGGGTGAAGATGTAGCTGTCATAGGGTCATAATGAAGTACCAAAAAAACATCCTTTTTATTCTTCAAGTCTGAAGCAAGATGCTCACATAACCCTTTTCCTTTCACTAGCTTGGTTGTCTTGATTTCCACATCATATTCCATCACTTTTGTGATCCAACATGCCCTCTTCTGATTCAAATCCCTGATCAAGAGAAATTATTTGATACTAGGATGAGGTAAAAATATGTGAATATTTTTATTGTATACCATATGCCTAAATTTATTTAGGCTTCTAATAGCTAAAAGTACTTGTTTCACTACATAAGTGTATCTTACCTCGTAGCCTTCTAAACCTTGACTAAAGAAGGCAATAGACTACTCCAAATTTTTATCATTTGATTGATTAAGCATGGAAAATATTATCTCTTTATTCCCAAAGGTATACAAATTTAAATCTTTGGATAAATTAGGACTTACAAGAGTTGGAGCTTAGGCAATGGCTTGTTTGTTCTCTTCAAAAATTTCCTTCCTCCTTCTTGTCCAAGTGAACACTTAATCCTTCCTTAGCCTAGAGGTTAGAGGCTTAACCAAGTTAGAAAAATTATGAATGAATC
Source organism: Torreya grandis (assembly GCA_037957365.1). Classification (NCBI taxonomy): domain Eukaryota; kingdom Viridiplantae; phylum Streptophyta; class Pinopsida; order Cupressales; family Taxaceae; genus Torreya; species Torreya grandis. The sequence goes on along the minus strand of JARHVA010004151.1, from coordinate 1,273,722 downwards.
TCCTTATTAAATTTATTTTTACAAATAAACTTTGCAAACCTTTTTTTGTTTAGGCAAAGACAATGCCAAGATGGCACTCACCCTTTTAGGATCAATGGATATAACCCTTCTTGGAGACAATGTGTCCTAAGAGTTTTCCTTCATGGAAAATAAACACACATTTATTTGGGTTTAGATAGATCCAAAACTCTCTACACCTTTCAAAAATCTTCCTTAGGTGATTCAAGTGATCATTTGCATCCTTGGAGAAAACTATTACATCATCAAGATACACGAACACAATGTCATTAATTAGTCCTTGAAAATCCATATCCATTACACATTGAAATGTATCTCCAGAATTAGACAATCCAAAAGGAATTTTACTATAATCATATGTACCCCATTTAGTAATAAAGGTTGTATTATATTGGTCACTTTCCTTCACTAAAATTTGATTGTACATGGAATACCCATCAAAGAGAGAAAACCTCTCACTACCTACAAAAACTTATAGAATTTGTTCCATATAAGGAAGGGGATAATGATATCTCAATGAGACTATATTTAAGTCCCTAAAATCAACATACAACCTGATCTCTCCATTATTCTTTCTAACAGGGACTAAGTTTGCCAACCAAGATGAATGCTTGATAGGAAAGATGATTCTAGACTCAATCAGCTTAGTGAGCTCTTTCTTCATGAGGGGTTCAATTTTAGGATTGATTGGCCTTTGTATTTGCTTAATATGCTTGGAATTTTCATCTATATCTATGGTATCTTGATCTAGGCTTGGATAAAATCCATTCAAATCACTAAACTCCCATGTAAAGACATCAGAAAACTCTTTGCATAACTCAATGAAAGCATGTTTCTCTTGACTAGTGCATACTTTTCCAGGTGTAAGTAACTTATCCTTAAATATTTATACCTTCTCATATTTATATTTTTTGGTATACATGCTTACCTCCTCTTTCTTTAGCTGGTCATCCTCATTGAATATGATCTCAAGAGTAACTAGGGCTTTAGAAAGCTTGTTGGATTTCAATTGGACAATTTGCCCTCTATATTGTTGTTGTAGTTTGGACTGATTCTTAGAAGAAAACTCAACCTCATCTTGTAGGAAAAGAGATATTTTATATTCACTATCAAACACTTGCCAATTAGTGACATTATCTAGTGTGGAAGGCCTTACAATTACCTTGAGATGTGGTTGGTTCCTATCCTCTTTTATCCCTTTTGGAACATCAAATTGAGCTCCAATTGCTGCCAACCTATCAGCATGCTTGTTGTCCTCTCTTGGAATATATGTGATGTTGAAATCTTTGAAACATTCCATAAGATCCCACACTCTATGCTTATAGGACTTAATCAAATATTTCTTGGTCAAATTCTGCCCTCTCACTTGATGCACAATTAACTCACTATCACCAAATACTTGCAATTCCTTGAAACCTCTTTTCCTTGCCCATTCAAGGCCATGAATGAGGGCCTTATATTTTGACACATACAAGTACATGAAAATTTAAATCTAAAATTTGAATAGTAACTTTCTTTAGAAGGTGAAACCACCATTGCTCCACCACCTTCCCCAATCTTGCTTCTTGACCCATCAAAGAAAAGATGGCATAAACCATTCACATTCTCACTTGGATTCACTAAGTTTGGTATGAAAGAGTCCTACTCATGCATACAATACACCCCAATACAGACTTCCTCTATGAACTTGTAAGTATCATGCTCATAATTCTCATCTCCCTATTCATCTAAGTACAAATCAAAAACTCCTTCAAGGGAAGATGTTAGAGATTGGTCAATGTGGATTTCCTCTTCATCAATGATGGCATAGTTTACATTTACCACTTTAGGTGTTTAAGGATCCAAGTTAATATTATTAATATGTTATAATTCAATCTTCACCTTATTACCATACTTTTTCTTAAACACCATGTAAGACCAATTCACTGCCAAGTATCCACCTATCTTAGTTGTAAACTCTCTTGACAAGCAAAGGGCAAAGTATGGACGTAATTATACCACAACCACATCATGAGGAATAGAAAAGGTAGGAAAATAATTTAATAGCAAATTCAAATCTTTAACTACTCCCAAAGTATTGGTTGGTGATCCATCCAATTGTAAGACTCCCTTAGTCATTGGCTCATATTTGAGGCCTAGTTTATTTACTATACACTTGGGCATAACTGAAGTACTAGCCCAACTATCTATGATGAAATTGTGAACCAATAAATAACCAATGATTAGATATAGGTATAAAGGAGGATTTTTTTTCATTCTTTTTCACTTGACCATCTATAGGTTGAGTTCCATTAACTAGGACAACATTTTCAATCCTAGATGAGCCAACTTGCTTACCCAATCCTTGCATTTCTTTTCAGAGGATATCTTTATACCCTGGTATTGTTGAAGAATACCATAATGAGATGTTCATGTGTCTCTTCTTCATCTGGTCTATAACATTAATGGAATAATTTTTCACCTTTAGCGGCTCCTTAGGAGCACTAGCTCCTTGTGGTGTAGCTTAAGGAGGGTGAATAGGAGATGTCTTCACATTATAAAACTTTTGAATTTATTACACTCTAGGAGATAAATTTGACACACTTACCATTGGAGATAAAGTGGGGACCAAAATAGGTCCTTGAGTTTCTCCTTGTTACTCTTCAATAATGCTTTTCTTGGACCTAGTGTTAGAGGCAACACTAGTATTCATATTACTTGGATTCCCCAAGTGATTAATAGCACACAAATCTCCCTCTATATGATTTATGAGGGTAAAATCAGATTTTTTATTACCATTCTCCACCCCACTTTGCATTGGTCCTTTTAAACTTTAAACTTACAAAGATTGATTGCCTTGCATTACCATGGTTTGGTTGTGCATTTCATTTGCATAAGCAACTTGTTCTTAATTTTGCTCAAAGGATGGATATCATGGCTATTATTGAACCAAGTTATTTTGAGTGGGAAAAATATATTTAGATGATAAGGGAGAATTAGGATTTTAGCTTTGATAAGGCCTATCTTGGGTGATTTGACCTTGTCCTTGAGCATTACCTTGGAAAGGAGGTTTATTGGTTTGTCCAAACTGATTGTAGAATTGGTATGGCCTATAACTTTGAGATTGTTTCCTTTTAATAGGAAATAATTCATTTGTAACACTTTGGATTAAAATCTTGACCTCAAGGATCTCATTATTTGGGACAATGGCAGACTTTTCATGGCTAGGCAAAGGAACCAAGGTAGGTAATGTGACTTGACTAAGAGGTTGTAAATCAAGGAACAATGGAATTTGAGGCTTAGTAGCAATCCTCCCTACTTGAACAAGATAATTATCATTATTGATATCTATCTCATAGGTATTAGGGAGTGTATTCCCACCCATGGATTGGATCATCATGGCTATGTCACTATTTAATGCTTTTAGATCGTACAAGAATGCATAGTTTGGAGTAGGCCTCATAAGAGTTGAGATCCTATCCCATGTTTTTTGAAATTTAGTGTTGAAATATTACATAAATTATTATGGTGCCCTCTTTTTAGTGGTAAATTTCTCAGCTATAGATATATGATCACTCTTCTCTCCAAACGTCTTAGTCAATAAATCTCCTAGTTCGTCCCATGAACCAATAGAATTTTAAGTAGAGTCCCATACCAATCAAAGGCTTTTCCTTTGAAATTTAATGCCAACAACATAATATCCATATTTTATTGAATTATATTATGGATATTTTATAATTTTTTTATGTTTATAATGTGTTCAATGGCAGTAATAGGACCCTCTCCACTAAAAGATGGAACACTCTTTCAGGATGATCCTAAAATTTGGTCATATTGGGCAAGATTAAAAGGATATGATCTGGTGAAGGCTAAAAAAGGTTGGTTTCTATCCATATTATAATGTGACTTATGAGTATTAGGGATTGAACTAAATAAGAACTTATACTTATTAAAAACTAACTCTCTTGAATAAGGATGGGTATTCACAAACCTAAACCTTTTGGCAGAATATGGAGATAATTGCACAAAATCAAAAGGTATACCTTTAGAAAAATACCTTGTGGTCACCTTTGTCATGGAAACTAAGGATTGATCATTAAAAAAATAATTGAAATATTCAATGGAGTCACCAGGTATTGAATGTAAATGCTCTTGTAGCTGCAATTATGTCAAGACTATCACCAATCTTGAACAATCTTCTAGGACTTGGAGTCCCACCAAGCATGCCAAAAACTATTGACACTTGGATTTTCACCCCTAAGGATATGACAATGTTGAGAGATGAATCTCTAGAAGGGCAAGTTCCCTTGATTCACTCTTTTAAGCACTTCCTTACCTATCAACTTGTGGATGAAAAGGCTTAAGAAAAAAACTAACAAAACCAGAAAAACTGATGTACCAATGTTTAATCTCCTCCTATTTGACTAAATATTTAATATTTAAAGACAAACAAAGTCTCTCTCACATAATACTCACAACTCAAAATGCATTATCACATCAATGTTTCATATGTTAGATTCAAGAAGGTATTTGATACTTAGGAGAGTAATGAATGATTACATGAGGGAATACAGTCATAAAAAACTTTTAAGGCACCTAAAAACTTATAAAATTATACTAACAAAGACGTGTAACAACCTCATTTTTTCACACTTGGTAGACAATCAAGGATAACATGCTAGAAAAGAAGATCTTCTACTAGACAAGACCAATAAGATTGTACTAACACTTAATTTCAAAGCATGTGAGTACAAAAAAACACTTGTTCATTTATTCAATAGTTTTTAAAATACAAAATTTTCTAGGGTTTCACCATCAACCAATGGAGGCTGCCAAAAAGAAGTAAAAGAGTCCCTCTTTATAGCTTTTGAGAGAGAGGCAAGGCAAAGGAAGTCCAAATGTCAATTAGACATGTGTAAATCTTCCAAAAGGGGTTAAAATTTACATGATAAAGAGTCATGAATCAAACCATTCAAATTCATGAGGTCTAATTATCCATACAAGCAATGAAAATTGTGAAAAATGGCATAAAACTCTCAATCCTAGCATAGAAAATTGCTTTCATAATTTATATCTATTTGAACATCCCACCACTGACTATGGATAGGTTTTATGATTGGGATGAGAGGGAAGGAATTTAGGCATAAAATTACATGCATTATTTCTGATCCTAATCATTTGGGAACTCCTAGAAAGAAGCAATCATTACCTGCAATCTTAAAAACACTCTTTCCTACTACCCTTCTCATTTGTCTTCAAAAATGCCTTCAATTTCCCATGAAAATCCATGTCATGGAGTGAAAGACACATTTAAATATTATCCATGGCCTTAGACCCCTCAAACTCACCTTAAAAGGATATCTAATTGAGGTTTCCATACTTTTCATCCTTGTGTTCACTATGACATTTTGATTGGATAAAAGGAGAGCTCTAGTTAGGACACTTAGATGTTTTTTCATAGAATAAAATTACCATAGTTAGTTATAATATGTCCTTATCTTCCCTCCAAACTTGATTGCATCTCCTCTAACCTCATAAAACCAGCAAAACACAAAAAATGGTGATAAAAACACTATTTTTCATGTTGTATGTACATTTTTGTACATCTATTTTGTATGTGTGATTTCCTAAATGAGTCATATCCATTATACAATAGGTTTATTTTCCAAATTATGCCATTATGGTGGCTTTCCAAGCTCATTTTACTCATCAGGTCATAACCAAGGTTTTAGTAGGGTTTTAGGTTGTTTTAGGTATTTAGCTTTATTCATACAACTTTAACATTTAACCTACCTCAAAATTACACAAAAATTATGATAATTTACCCTAATAACTTCCCCCAATTCCTCTATTTCCCATGCATAGCCTTAGAAAATATATGAGGACTTGGAAACACCCATCGAGCTTGTTTTCCTCTCATTTTGCATGTTTGGACTGTGTCAAGGTTATTAATTTATCTCCTATAGATATATTTTCACTCCAAAATCTCAAAAATATCTATTTACACCTTATAATCATGTTTCAATCAAGCATATATCTTTCCAAGAGTTAGACATGGAGGTAGACCTCAAAATAGTTCTAGGTCTCTTAAAGGCTTATTGGGCTTAGCATGCCCTCTACAAGTTTGGCTCATTTGGGATGATATAACATGTTTAATACGGTATCTTACAAATTTTAACACTTCATTAATACTTAAAAATCTGTAACATAATCTCTCCAACATTCCCTTCATCACTTTTCCTCTCTTTTCCCAACTTGGCCTAGTGGAACCCTGTCAAATTAGACTGTATGCATGCCCAATCAGGTCACTATGAGGGGTTGGAGATCGCATGAGTGTTACTAATAATCCTTAAACCTTAAATACACATCACCAAATTTTCCTTTAATATCCCACTACCTCATCTTAGGTCATTCACTCATTTTTTCAACTTTTTCTTGGTAGACCAAAGTTCTAATTTTCATGAGTGGCTGAAATTTGAGATAAAATAGAGAGATATATTACTTATCCACATGGAAAAATTAGAGCTTGGAGAGTTTTATAATTTCATAATTATTATTTTTACCAAATGGCAAGGTTAGACTCCCTCATTTAGGTACCTAACCAACTCAAAATGCCTAAAAAAGGGGCTAAAAACCCCTACTTTTTTGCATTTTTGTCCAAATCCCCTTGTGGGTAACCTTTCAAAACCAATTTTTCGTTTATAATATGAATATACATGTTCCCCAACTTTAATTAATGATTATTTATCTTTATTAACCATCTAAAATACCTTCTCCATTAGCTTTGCAATACTTTCCTAGTGAACCAAAGGGTTTCCAAGCTTCCTTGTATGGATTGTTGCCAATTTTCCAATTGAGAAAGATGTTTGAAAATATTGGAAGGGTCTTAGGAATCATATGACATAAAAATTTTTATTATTAATCTTATTTAATTCAATCACACCTTCCTTACACTCCTAGATGGTTCATGATCCTTTTAGCCGTCCATTTTCCTAAACTCTGCCTTGATTGTAATAGTCATGCCTATAGGTGTTAATGGATGACCTTATCTCTCCATGATTCCATGTGTAATGGAGTTTATCATTAATAAAATTATATTTTTTAGTACACCCATGTGTGTGAGTCATCTCACCAGAAAAAAAACTCTCCATTGTATACTTCTTTACTAGGGACTAGGCCTAATTGTAAGTTGACTGAGTTTAGCCTTTATAGGACTTCTTGTAGGTTGTTTTGTCTGAATTAGGCATTGGGAATGGAATTTTAGGCTCTATTTTAAGTCCAAAACATCCTTTTACTCTTTTCATCCATTCAATTCTTTCACATACACTTCAATCTTTAATCAACCCTTCCTTTATCCAAGACCGTGTTTACTGCATGTAGGTTACTTTGTGTGAATTCTTGTGGGGTTTTCCTATAGGTCATCACCCTAATTATTGAGACATATTTAAGGTGATAATGTCCCTTTGAATAAATTCTAGTTTCATATCATGTCTCTTCACACATCCTCCTTCTTTATAAGCCTCCAAGTCACTAATGTGTATAAGTTTCTCATGTTATTATTTTGATTTAAGGTGCTTTGCCCACTACCCTTCTTGTATGTGAATATAAGGGTTATTTTCACTTGTTTATGATGTGAGAAGATATTAAAGACACATTTTGGAGCCAACAATTCGTACTTCATTTAGATCTCACCTATGTGTTCCATTAGAGTTCAAATAGGGTATATCCTACTTGACTAAGGAACCATGTTTTTACCTTGTTGTAGGTTATCATTTCGTGCCTAAAGGAGGCTTATAGGTAGTTTGAGCATGTACAATGTCTTTTATTAGCTCTTCAAGACGAATTATGACCTTGTTTGATCCTTTAAAATCATCTAAAATCACTATCCATTAGGCCATGCTTGCAAGTGCCCATTCAAGGTGACAAAAGAATTATTTCTTCTCATAGGCCAATAGACATCACTAAGGTTTCTCAGTGTGTTCCGAAATAGTTTTAAGACATCACAAAATCACCTTCCCCTTATCCTTTTTTCCCAAAAATTGGTAAGGTCCTTTCTTGTATTATGGGATATACATATACTAAGTTTAGGACTTGAGACCTAATGCAAGTGTACCTTAGGAGGCCTACCAAAACTTCTTGGGACTCTATTTTTGTGATTTTGGGACAAAAGGCCTAAGTTTATCCACTCATTTTTATAAGTGTTCTATACCCTTACCTTTCCAACTAACAAACCAAAGAGATCATTCATGCTTCACAAAACATGTTATGACCCCAAGAAAGGATCAAATGCTTATCCAAACATCATGAATGATCTTTTGACATTCCTACAAGACCACCTATAGGTGGTTACATGGTGTACCAAAATGAGCTATAGTGTGAAAAAGATGGAACCTTTATGGATTTGAAACCTATAGAATTCCCTTAGGTATGTTAATTTATATTTGGAAATGTTAGGAAATTTGAGTGCTTGTTTATCGCTTCACACATTATCATGACATCATCAAGAGCCTGTAGATGGCCTTTTGGACTGTATGTAGGTAGAGAAGGTTGATTTGAGCAAGAGTATGTTTGTTAAAATCCTCCTAACATTCCAAATGTATTTATCACTCCAAAAATGAATGGTATCCCTCAAAAACACTTTGAAAAGATCCTAAAACACATTATTCAACATGGAAAAACATCTGCATGTACATGGAAATTAACAGCCAAGGGCATTTCATGACTGAGATGGCTTGGAACATGAACATATGGTCAAGTTTATACCATATTTATCATAAAAATATAAATTCACTCCACATATAAAGTATTTAAAGACCCAAAAAACCTCCATTACCACTTCATACACTGAGAGAACAAACTTATGTATAGAATTCAACGGAAACTAGACATGAAGTTGGCAAATGAAGAGAAACAAGATTGCAAGATACGCATTAAATTCCATGGTGAGATTCAAAAATTAGAGGGGGTAGTGATATGGATCAGAAACTTGTGAAACATCATTTGACAAATGTTTGAAACCCTTATAAAATAAATACTCAACATACAAGAAACACTTCAGTTGAAACTACCCATAGTGACCCCTCTTGCATCATAGGAAAAAAATTCTCTTCCAAACGTTATGAATCATGAAAACATGAATGGATAACATCTTAAAAATAAGTATACATCCTATAGATCCAATATCACCAATTGGTTCATACGGATTTGGCATAAATTGAGCAAAACCTATGGGGTGCACCAAACAGCTATCAAATCTACATAGTCAACTTGTTAGTGATGGTTCATAAATAAAATTTGATAATTTATCAAGTTATTTATATTAAAATTAAGGTATTATATTTTAAAACAAGCTCCAAAAATATTTTTTTTTGAAACTCCCTGCGCTTCCCGTACTAAGCAAACTTGAGGGTCACTCTAGTCTGCTAAGAAGAGCAAAAAAAAGTAGAATGGTTTTGACATAAAAATGAATATTAAATATCAAACAAATCATTTAGGTGAGTTTTATAAATATGAGGAGACTCCATATAAACTTCCATATGTGGCACACTTCCCAAAAATCTATACAAGTACCATTTTCCCTATTTTTTAGCTAATTTCTATAATTTTAGTTCAAGACCCTAAAAGGATCTGATGTAACCTAAATTTAAGACATAAAATAAATTATTGTACTTTTTACATGGAATTGAGACACCTAATCACCTTGTTAAATGTGTCAAAAGCATTAATGACTCTTAAAATGACATAAAATGACCCCCAATGGATAAAATGACTAATGTAACCAAGACTAAATATAATGTGACCTTAAATGGCATCATGTAACAATTATAACTCATATTAAAACATATTAGGACCCCTTTAAATGTTTAAAATAAATTAAAAAATCCTAGGGGTGCCCAAATTTGACCAAAAGTCAAATTTAGTCAACACATACCACATGTTATTCCTCATGGACATGTGGGAACATCTAATTTCATTTATAATCTGTAATGCATCCATCCAGATCATTGGTTTACTCAAATATAATTAAATATTATATTGCTTTCACCAAAGTGGTCCCACCATTGACTTGTGACCTAAGTAGGTCATAATTGTGACACTTTTCACTATCATGTGCTTCTGAACTCACTCAAATATCTAACTATTCTTAGGATGAAATCAAAAAATATGACCTTATTATCATGAATTTAAATTTTATGGTCACCATTACCCATCAAACCATCATCCCAAGAACCAAGGACCCTGTGATATTATCACGTGTATGCTAGAGATGTTTTGTTTACACTATCTTAAATTTAATATACACTAAATAATCACCCATGAAATTTATTTTAACTTTAACCAAGCTCTAAAAAAATGTGAAATTCTTTTCTTGTGGCCCTATGTGCAAATTCCAAGGGTCTCATGGACCAATTGGACTTTATAATCCAGATTGTAACTCATTAGATCCATAACAAAGAATTAGGGTGTTCACTTAACACTAGAAGATTAAACTAAGGCTTATGTTACCCTTTGGACTTAAAGGACATTGTGATTATTGCTACCCATAGGAAATTATGGAAATAAGATATGGAAGTGGTGACTTTGCAACTTAAGTTGCAAATAGAATATTTGACTATATGAACCTTAAATGCAACCACTAGGGATCAACATTATAAAGCAACTATGACCCAAATAAGATATTATCCATGTGAACTCATTGAATAAAAAATAAAGATGCAAAATTTTCCATATATATTGGATTCTCCTACATCAAAATAGATCATTTTACCTTGTAACCATTTTATCATAGGGTTTGAATATCTAGATTCCCTCATTCCTCCCATATTATAATGAGATATTATTCCCTCTCCTCACAAGAACTGCACTCAAGAAAAAGAAAAAGAGGATCCAACATAAACATGCAATGGATAATCATATAATCCCTATTTAAAATAAATTATACTCAAAGTTATATATAGAAAGTAAATAAAAACCCTCCATAGAGGTGAGAAAAACGGAAGGCCGTATACAAAAGAGACACAAAATCAAGCATGATCAAGCTCTATTAAATGTAAAAGAAGAACTTGAGCATAATGATTAATGATTACTATTTAAATATATCACGAGGCCACTAAGAGAGGACACAAAATCCATAATCTTAAAACTATAAGCATAAACAAAAATAATAAACCACCATGCAGACAATCAACATAGATGACCACATACAAAGGGGAGTCTATAAGGCCAAGAAATAGAGGATGAATGTGAAAAATTATCAAAAGAGATTATTGATTCTTAAAGCTTCCAATGAAATTCTCAAATATTCTAATAACTTATCATCCACTAGATTTGAATGTAATAGGGGAAATTGACTGCAGTCATAGTGGCCGATATTGTTTAATATTTAATTGCATATGGTAGTTAATGTATCACTTGTAATAAAATAATGAGACAAAAAATTTAATAGATTTGATGAAGACATTTTAAATCCTTTTTTAGTCTATAAAATGGTTGAATTTCCTTAGAAAATTAGTTTTGTAATTGTCTTTTAACTAATAAAAAACTAAAAAAATAATCTTTTCTAATTTTATTTTCAAAATATAATGTATTTTTCAAAGCTAATGTCAAAACTTTAGAACTTGGAAAAATATTTAAATCATTTTACAATACAAATTAATAGGAAGAGGTGATAATAATAGATCCATGTTTATTATTTTAGAAACAAAATTACTCACATGAATAAGAGGCATTCATCTGATATCTCAATGGAAGTTGATAAATTTCATCTAGTAATAATTTAAGTAGGGTCATATATGTCCAAATTTTAACATTTATAGTGCATAGTAAAATCTAATTTCAACTATTTATATTTTTACTTTTTTTTTTTTTAACTTATTCATAGAGAGACCAATGTTTTTGGGATAGGTACTCAACAAGGATATAATACTATTGTGTTTATGGGTCAAATGTTGTGTAAGAAAATAAGGGCACTAGTGCTAAGTCCTTGTGGGAGGAGGGAGAAATAGTTGAGTCAAAGACATTTTTGATCCATATGTCAATCAAGCCTATTAATTGTAAAATTTGGTTGCATAACATGTTCCAAATTATTCCAAAAATTTCTATAAAACATGAAAACATACAATCTTGAAAATTAATTATTTTCATAAATCAATCCAATAACAAATTCATTTATTCACAATCAATTCCAACCACAAAAGTGGACAACAACTATTTTCCAGTGGGAATAATAATCTGCTATAAAATTAAAAGTGGCCCAAAATGATGACTACTAATACAAAAAGGTGAGTAGCATTGGTACATGTCAAGGAAGGTATTGATAAATCCAATAAATTAATTTTTAACCTCTTAATTATAAATAGATTTAAAAATATATATATATTGTACAATTTTTTGTAAGTATGAGATGAAAATTCAATTAAAATTTTAAAAAACAAAATATCCACCTCTACAAAAGTGTCTATTCTATAACCATTTTTATGGTTACAATTAAAGTAGGAAATAATAATCTAATAGTCAACCTGATGGTGCCTATTCAATGCAACACCCTCAAAAGTGAACTCTTCCTTTTTTTCATCCATGCCAGTAGAAACAAGAGAAATAGAAACCACTCCCTTGTTATAATTAATGTCATATCAATTTTAAATCTCAAGCAATTATTGAAGTCACATAATCTCTTGATATAATTCAGTTGTTACAATCACATAAGCTTTTGATACAATTTTTTTACTAAGCAAGTGCATAAATGGAATGCATGCAACTGTGAGTTGTAAATTCTTGGTGTTGATGTTGATGGCCTACAATGAAGATAATTATCCAATACTTGGAAAGCATATTTAATCATCTAGATAATAATATGATCTTGCATTCTTCTAATCCATTTCTTTTATTGATTCTAATTCATTAATCTGAGGCCAAAATTTGTTGGATCTTGTCTAAATGTAATATCTAGGTGCTGACATAAAAGACAAAATCTAGAGGAAGTGATGCCACTATTTTATGTCAAAATTATGAAAAATAAATAATATAAACAAATTGAATTCCATAGATTATTAGTAGCATGAAAAATCAAGATGCTAGATCAAGATTTAGGCAAACAGAGAAAATATGATGGCATAATAGATAAATTTGAGTGCATCAAGTTAGGAATTTACAAATAAAAAAGTTCATTATTGTCTGTGGACTCTATGAAGCATTTACAATATAATCTATAAAAGATTTCTCCTTGTAAACTATAACCCTATCTACGAAATAGGTATTCATGATAAAAATCCACCTATACTTGCAATTGTTGTAGTTACAAGTTTGGTTGGGTTGTACCAAAAAAGTAAACACAAATGACAATACTATTTATTAAATTATTATTCTTATAAAGATGCAGAGATAATTTATTATGAACCTGTCATAATGGATTAACAAATAGCAACAATTAATTTTCTCCATTCATGAATTTAAAAAATTGCATAGGAATAACATTAGCACAAATGGTTTACCCTACCCATCAATTTAATAGAGTTTACAACAACTAATAGAAACATGTCTTGCCCTTCATGGTACAGTTACAAACCAGAATGACCATTCTATCATTTTTTAATAATAATAATAGTAACAATTTTTAAGCACTAAAATGACATCTCTAAAATTCAAAATATCATTACTTTGGTGGTAGACACTCAAAGAACTACCCTTTAGTTAGGCATAAGAGTCTTAAACAAATAACTCATGTTTGTGGAGAATTAGTTCCATGCTTCTTCTCAAATTTGAACTAAACACCCTTTACAATCATTGAATGACAACCACCCACCACACTTTGAAACACATCTCAAACCTATTGTTTTAAGGGTTGGAAATAGTTCATAACCAAAAAATGACTCAAGTAAGAATTTTTTTACAAACATACTTATCACCAGTACATGGATAAAGCAGATACGACCCATTTCACCATGGTTGTTACATAGAGAGATTCCATAATTTCTGACAAATACTGATGCCCATAAATAAAAACAACTATAAAAGCTTGCAAAGAACATAAAAATATAAAAAATGATGTAAATAAAATTAGAGTACAAATCTGACATACATGACAATTGCCCAAAAGAAATAAACCCAAATAAAAGGCTAATAGATGATGTAAAAATATCTCGTAATCCTAATAGAGTGGTGGAGGTGTGAAAAGTAATCGTATTAATTTAAAACAACCATGTATTCATACTTAATTTAAAACTACCATGTATTCATTCTTAATTTAAAACTGCCATGTCTTCGTAGAGAGACGAGTTTATAGAGTTAAAATTTTAGTTGAATATGGAACACGTTCACCACTTTAAAAAGTAATGTATGTAAACAACCAACCCTTTTTAAGAAAAATGGAAGATGTTTAAAACTTTATTGTGGTGTATATAGACAATGGGTATATTTCGCTAAATGCGATTTAGCCCAATGCACATTTACTTAATAGCCTCATGATGAACCATAAAAAGAATGGATGATATTTTGTCATGTTAACCATTTGTCCACAAAACTATAGTAGAATAAGAAAGGTGGAAACAAAGTTTGCAAGCATAATATACACATAGATTCTTTATTTATAAGCGATTAAAAACTTATATCCAACCACTCTGATCAGTAAAATACCACTCAAAAAATATTCTTCACAAAAACATTACTAGAATATAAATTAAAACAAATGGTAGTAACAGGATCAGAGCCAATATGTAAATCCATTCACATTCTAGGGGAGCCCAGTAGGGGAGTGCAGTAAAATCACTACTTCCATGATGGAAATTGAAACTAGACTCACCCAGAAGTTTACGCCCATCAAAAAGGTCTATGAGCATCTTTGTGTGTAATTTTATTTGATCTTTCCACAAAAAAATTCAAAAAAAATCTTCAAACCCTCAAGGAAAGAATAATTTTAATGTTATTCTCATTTTTTTGTATGTGTAACTTCTATTTCTATACCTATGATATGAAAAAGCAAACATAGACCATCATTTTTTTAGTCGCATGAACGAGGATGTGAGGTAATGCCTGCTCTATGATTCTCCTGAGAAGGGTGCAAGGTTTATAGGAGTGGAATAAAAGGTTTCTGAAAACTTGTTCTTGACTCTGTTTAATGAAAAGAAAAAACTATGAAATTCTCATGAATATGAAGTAAAGAGTGGGGTGCTCTTTTTTCCAGGAATTTTAGGCCCAATACAAAGACATGCCATAGAGAAATTTTGTAAGACTTATGGGAAGTTATTTAACTTTTGGTAGTTTAATAAGGGGGATACTCTGCCTCTGGGCTTGCCATAGCTCATGAAAACTTTGACCACAGATAACTGGCTGCACAAATAACTTGTTATAGGTAAAATTATACACAAGTTTAATATATGAGTTATAAATGAGTATTAAAATTTTCTTAAATCCTAGGTTTTAAGGTTTAATTCATAGATGGGTATTAGTGATTTTGATCTTAACTCTAATTTTTTTCAAGGAGCATTATTATCAGCTATGCATAAAAGATACAATTATTCATACCAAGAAGAGAGGGAAAATCACTAGTATTTGACTGGACCTGATCATGCCATACATCCATTGGCCATCAACCGGGATAGTTGGACCTACCAGGGAGGATCTGCATTGGTGATCTCCTTCCTCTACTAGTGGATAATGTTAATGGCAAATTTGTGAACAACCTTTGACACCTCTTTGAGGCACCTTTCTGACTTGACGTTGAGCATACTCTTTACCTTCCACACCAAAGAGATTGGAACCGTCACCCTACGCATGGAGAGGCATGTGGCCACGTCAAAACCCTAAGTGAACTCTAAAATAGGCAACGACTAATCCAAACATATGGGATTAATCCCAAATGCAACTTTCCATATCAAAATATTATTCATCCATAGTACCATGAAATTAAAATACTCAATACTCTGCTCACTTAATTCAAAAATTAATGAAAATATGGGGTCAGTTTTTAAGATATCAATGAATGCATACTGAACACGATCCTTACAAAATCAAATTCCACATAGCTCTAATCAATGTTAAATCAAAATTGTGTTGTTTGTAATACCCATATTTGTACTATGACTGCAACAAAATAGTCCTCCCTTTGTCATTCAATTAAGATAAGTTAATGTCCAGCCTTGATCAAAGTGAGGCGGGCAATAACATTAGAAAAAATAGCCAATCACCTTGGACGAAATAACTTTTTTTTTGTTTTTACGTTAAAAAACTCACTACTCTACATTGTAAAAGTCTAATATTTTCTTATTGGCACACTAATCCATGTCATCTGATTGGTCAACAGTTTGAAACTAATTCCAAGTTAGAGCTAACTGAGTCCAATAGTCGCCCCTCCGGGACTAATAAACATGCACATTTTTAGTGGAGTTGGATCTTTGGATCAAATAGTTGATTCTATATTCAATAGAATTAAAAAAATTTACATTTTGTTCTAATAGTTGAACATAAATGGTCATATATACACACACAATTATTTATGGGTATATGTACAATTCAGTGCTTTATCAATGAATGTTAACACTTATTTTTCTCAACTTGTCATCTTAAATAAATGGTCAAACATATATCTTAAATTTTTAGTGTTTCAAAATATTCTCACTTTAAAATTTAATATATTTTTAGATGTATCTATTATTATCGAATATCAATATATTATAAATACTAAATTATTACACAAATAAATAATTAAATTGATTTATTATTTAAATATAAAAAATTATGCATGAATCCTAGTTGAACAAATAACCATTCCATCATTAAAACATGTTCACTGTATAAGACTTACAAGAGCTATTAGAACATGCTCAGCGTATAGGGCCTTTACCCCATTAAGCAGTCTGTTTTAAGATTATTGAATCTTTTTTCACTCTGAATATCCGCAAGAGAAAATATCTGAAAATAATAGTGCAGTGCATACAGGGGAATTTATGGTTCCTAGACCTTTTATTCGAAAACCACTTAAGAACATCTTCTACCATTTTATTATTTAAAATGAAAAGCATAACGTATTAGCTAAACCTCCTGAAGATTTTGGTTACAAGGTTTTATGGAAACAAAAACAAAAACTGCAACTGGCAGTAAAGCAAGGGATTCGAACATAAAAATCAGATCAGATTAAAGTCTGGCTTTATGATGGCAAGCTAAACGCGGCAACGGGACTCGTGACCTTATGGACTCCATCCGTCCATGTGATCGATCCGTAGCTTGGAGGCAGAGAGGAACTAGCTATCAAAATGAAGGTGACACTGTACGACCGCTTCTCATTCCGCTTTTGAAAGGAGAGTGTGGTCGGCTTCACCACAATACTCACTCCAGCCGGCGCACTTACAGCAACTCTGTATTTTGAAGCGCCATTACCCACGTTCGTGACAGTCCTCCTGTATTTCAACACCTGGGTAGAATTAGAAACAGCAAACACAACCGAAAATGATGGATAGTTGACGTTTCCTAGATCTCTGTCACGAGGGACCTTTTTACTGCAAGTGGCATTGCTCTTGGTTATCGTCCTCATCTGCCGGGGAGTGTAGCTCAAAGGGCACAGAAAATCCACGTAATCCTGCACGCCCATGTCGTAGACGAGACCTGGTGCGAGCGCTTTATTGGGGTCGACGTGACCCGCACCGTGCGCAAAGGGAGTGGAATCGCCTTGGGTAGAACCGTCGCTCAGGGCTTTACCTGTGTTGTCGAGAGTGTAGGCCGTGGTGACGAGGGCGGATCTGATGGCAGCTGGGCTCCAGTTTGGATGAGCGCCCTTGATTACGGCCGCAATACCTCTCACATGGGGACAGGCCATTGATGTTCCGGATATTATATTGAACTTTACCTTGCGTGTATCGATTTCCAGGTTGGAAGGTCCTGCGGCGCGCGTCCAGGCAGCCATGATGTTTACGCCTGGCGCGATTATGTCCGGCTTCAAAATTTGCGGCGTCGCAGAATTGGGACCTCTGGACTAGAACGACGCTACCACGGGCGCAGGCTTGGTCTCAACGACGGTGAGGCCGGTGAACTCTACAGTCGCCGTTGGTGCTCTGCTTGTTTTAATGTAATTTTTAATCAACTGTCCGCTTTTAAAGCCCACTGCTACAGCCGGAAGCAAATCGCTATTTGCACTGGGAGCTTCGCCTTCTTCTGCCCTATTAACCAATATCATACCCACGCCCCAGGTAGATTTCACCATGTAACCCTTTTCGACATCGGAGTTGATTCCTGTATCACACACTACAATTTTGCCTTTCACCTGCCACGGGTCCAGCGTGTCGTCCAGAGAAATTACTCCGAATATCGCTATCGGGTTTGCATAAATAAGGGGAAAGACTTTACCTTTGGGCAACGCTTGTTTGCTGTACAAGGACTCGCCACTGTAACGAACCCCATTGCCCAAAACTAGAGTCGCCGGGAAAGACCTATCGAGTGTGCTAGCACCCACGGTGGTGACCCAGGGAGCAATATTGTTCACAGTCCTTGCATCTGGACCCGCATTCCCTGCCGAGCATGACACGAAGATCCCTCTCTGCATGGTTTCAAACGCACCGAGTGCAATTTCGTTCGTAGCATAATCCGCATTGTGCATCCCTCCTATGGACAGCGACAAAATATTTACACCGTCTTTAACCGCTCTTTCCATCCCAGCAAGAATATCGGACCCTCGAGACCAACAAACCTTGTAAACGGCAATTCTTGCTGCGGGTGCCATGCCTACGGCAGTACCGTTCGCAAACCCGAAAAAGTTAGCATTCCTTACAGGCGATCCCGCAGCGGTGGAGGCCGTGTGTGTTCCATGACCATCCCCGTCCCTGGGAGATCTGTAGACTCCGTCGTCGTCCACGGGGTTTCCCCTGGAAGCTTCATAGCCTTTACAGAAGAACCTTGCGCCGATCAGTTTCTTATTACAGTGAGACGCGTTGAACGCAGTCTCGGATTCACATCTTCCCTTCCAATGGGAAGGCACCGCCTTCATTCCACGGTCGCGGAAGCTGGCACTCTCTGGCCAAACTCCGGTATCCATCAGCCCCACAACAATATCATGGGATTTATTGGACTGGTTACTCAATACACCATTCTTGGAGTCTAATCCCAAAAAGTGCGGAGTGCGCGTGGTGTCGAGGTGGTACACAGTCTCTGGACGCACCGCTAAAATTCCTTCCGTCTTCTCCATGGCCTCAGCTTGCGCCGGAGTGAGCTGCGCTGCAAATCCATGCAAAACCTGTAGACGATCTTCAATCGATTATCTATTCTCTTAATCGGTGATTTTTTTTATTATGATATTTATATTGTATTACGAGCAATGCTCTTTATATATTCATGTAACATGCGTTTTAAAAAGTATCATTTCAACTGCAACTAAAGTCACAAGATAAACACCATAACCTCAATGTATTGCTCCTACATCATTCTCATTACAATTTTGAATCAAACTACGTGTTAGCTCAACACTTCAAATATCAAGTTTTTTAATAATCAAATGGAAAATAGTTAATAAAATATATCACCACTATAATAACAAAATGCACACTATACCATTTGCAGAGGTCTACATGGAATGTTGTTGTGTAGATGTGTTTAATTGGTGTTTGTAGACCACATAAGAATGTAGAGTTAGGAGTATTTACAACAACTCTTCTTTTTGAGTTGGATCCTAAGAAAGCTGTGACTTATGTTCTTCTCTCAAACATCTATACACAGGTGGAAAGACGAGGTGAGGTTCAAATGGTAAACACCATGATAATTGAAAAAATTCATTATAGAAGATTAAAATGGATTTAGCATAATTCTGACTTGGACAACTAGATACTTATTCATAGAGAGACCAATGTTTTTCTCATAGTTACTTGACAAGGATATAATACTAATGTGTTTATGGGCCAAATATTGTGTAAGAAAATAAACATGCACATTTTTAGTAGAGTTGGATCTTGGGATCAAATAATTGATTCAATATTGGTCATGAGGGAAAATCTGATGGCAGTTGGGCTCCACTATCGATGAGTGCCCTTGATTACGGTCGTAATGCCATCACATGGGGACAGACCATTGATGTTCTAGATATTATATTAAACTTTACCTTGCGTGTATCGATTTCCAGGTTGGAGGGTCCTGCAACATCCATCCAGGGGGCCAGGATGTTGACGCCCGATGTGATTATGTTCAGGTTTAAAATATGTTACATCATGGAATTAGGACCTTTGGATAAGAACGCCACCACCACTAGCGTGGGTTTGGTCTGAATGATCGTTAGGTTGGTCGACTCTATAGTCACCGTCAGAGCTCTGCTTGCTTTAATGTAATTTTTTATCAACAGTCTGGTTGTGATGCCCCATGTTACAACAGGAAGAAAATTGCTCATTGCACCAAGAGTTTGGCCTACTTTGTTCACCAATATCATACCCACACCCCCAACAAATTTCACCATGTAACCCTTTTTGACATTAGAGATGTTCCCTATGACGGATGTGTTGCTTCGACATCCCTATCTACATTCACGAGTTGGTCTGTGTTAATCAAGTGAAAGGTTAGCTTTTTTTGCATAGTGATTTGAGTGAATTCAAGTCTAAACTATCGAAGTGGTGAAAATTGAATCATTCTGAAGCAGTGTGTGTCAGTCCCAAGTTTATGTAGACCATGGGCATGTGTCTATGCAAGCATCTCATTGGGTGCTTGTGAGTAGTTCTGTTGGTCTCAAATTTTGTGAAGCAGGGGTTAGGTTGTCCTAGGTAGAGAGTAATCAAACTTTGGGAGGGAATTGTTCATTGTAATCATTCGAGTGGTCTCGAGCATTATCAGTTGAGCTCAATTTGGTGGTTATTGTGTATGCTGGCTAGTTGGCCCATTTATTATACTTTGGACTAGATTTTCCTGATGAGTTAATAAAATACACGTTACTCCCAGTTTTCTTGCATTGTGTGAATGCTCATGTGTGTTTGAGTCGATTTCCCAATCTTTGTAAGTGTGTGTTTTTCTTTCCACTGCTAATCTTTTTTTATACAAGTTATTATCCACTATGTTTGTGGGTGTACTTGTGTAGGTAAACATTGAAGGTGTAGTTTGTAGTTCTTGTAGAGTCCCATCATAATGAGGGATTTGGGTTAGGATAAGCGATACCACACGGGTGGTCAGCTCCGTCGAGCTGGCCCTGTGATAGTTGGTATCAGAGCACATAGTTTGTGTTTTATAGGATTGTGTTTGCCTAAGTTAAATAGTCTTATGCCTTCGCCTGTCAAGTCAACCAGTGTTGTGTCTGGTTGTGTCTGAGTTAGTATGGTAGGATATCTATCCAGGATGTTTCTCAAGAAGGTAGCCAGCAGGGGTCAAGAGCAGGGTCAGGGTAAAGGTGAAGGTGGTAGCAGTTGCCATGGTAGTAAGTCAAAAGTTGTTGAAGTGGGTGAAGGCCTTGTTAAGTGAGTTGTTTCCCAGTTCTAATTTATGGGGGACCATGTGGGTACAAGATTCAGTGAGCTTGAGGAGAATGTGACTACCATGGGGCAGACAATCATGGAATTTACTATAAGGTTAGAGAAGGGATTGGTGTTCTAAATGAAGTTATAGGATGAAGTGGCTTTATACCGATCAACGGTATTAGGTTTGGTGAAGACATCAAGGTCTATTTTTTCTACAATCTTGAAGCTCCCCAAGTTGAAGGAACCAGAGTGTTATGATGGTGAGCAAGATGACCATCTTCTAGAGAATTTCTTCTGGGAGATGGAGGAGTATCTGGCAAGGTTAGGGGATCTATCAGGTGCATAGAAGGTGCACGTTGTAGCAAGGTACCTCATGGGTATGGCAAAGGTTTGGTATATAACCTTGGCTAATGACATTGTATCAAGGAGTTCTACGAGGAGGTTGGACTCTTGGGAGGATCTAAAGGAAGCCCTTAGAGATCAATTTCAAACTAAGAATACAACATGGTTGGCTAAGACCAAGTTGAGTCAGTTAAAGCAAGTGGAGGAGATGAGAGAGTACATTGATTCTTTCTAAAGCCTTTTGTTGGAGGCCACCAACATGTCAAAGGTAGATAAGTTGTTTCAGTTTACTCATGGTCTTTAGTCATGGGCTCAGGGAGAGCTCCATCGTAATGAAGTGTTCACTATTAGCGAAGCTATTATTGTATTAGACTATCTCTTGGATTTTAGAGATGGGTTTTCATCTAGAAGCACCTTGGGCCCTTGCACATCCATGGGTAGAGGCATTGGTAAGGGGTTAAGTAAGTCTTTAGGGAAGCTATTTGGTGACCAGGGAAGGAAGGATACTTTGGAGTCGTCAGTGGGATCTCAAAAGTCTTGGAGCACTTCCATGGGTGGCAAGAAAAAGTCACTAGTTGGAGAGTCAAGCAAGAAGCAGTTTCATTTGAAGTGTTAGACATGTGGTGGGAGTCACTACAATCAAGACTGTCTGAAGTTGTAGTGGGTGTTTGTAGTTTAGATGGACGATCCAGATGAATAGTGTGAGTAGATGATGTGTATGCTTAGGGGAGCTCAATGCTAGGTAAAGCTTGGGTTCAGATGTGGTTGTTGTAACTTGTTGGGGTTGATTATTGTAGGGGGTGATCTGTGTTTGAAAACCTCTTACTTATCATGGACTCAAGTGGTCCTGCAATTGGAAGTTAGCCAGTTAGCCTTGGAAACTTAGCCTTTAGGGATGGCTTGTAACTACTCTAAGCCTAATTGAACATCTAGACCTCTGGAGGTTCAAGTAGGCTTAGAACAATTACAAGCCATCCCTTTTATGCTAAGACAGGGTTTATCTTGGAAGGGTAAGGTGATAATTTTTCCCCATTTGGAGTTATTTTATGTTGGATCCGTTGTAAACGTGTATGGTGAAGACTGTGTAAAGGAGTGAGATTGGGAAGGTGGAAGGGATGTTGGGTTGAGTATGTAGAAGAGTGAAATAATTGGCAAAGAGTCAGTGTATCTTGTATTGCTTGGTGGCAGTTGGGATGTTGAAAGGGAGCAACATGTTACTTTTTCCCATTGATGTGAGGTGGGTTCTTCACAGCCATAGAGTATGCTCAAGGAAACATCATATTATTGTGTCACAGAGAAGATAATTAATCAAGTATATCACATTGGTTCTAAAGGAGAGTTCTTGGGTAAGGACTCCATTCCTATTATTGGGCTTGGGGTGTTTGATTTGAAGAGTTATATTTACCTCTTATACTCTTGTTTAGGAGTTTCAGTACTAATTTTGGGGAACGTTCGATGGGGTCACTTAGCCTTTGATGGGATTGCAGAGTCTTGAAGAGGTGGGTCATCAGGAACCATTTTCCTCCACCTCAAGTTTGGGGGTTGGCAATATCAAAATGATTTTGTGAAGTTGCATTGGTTTGGTGTGGCTTGTGTAGGCAAGCTTGTCTACATGTTGAAGTTGCTAGAGATTTAGTGTGTTTCTTAGTTTGTAACCAATTGGATACCTTAGTCACTGATGAAGCTAAACCAATGATGGTTCCCACCTAATTGCCCTTTTATTTATGTGATGGGCTAAACTAAAGTGGCAGTTGGAATAATTTGTTGAGGTGAAGACAGTGGGTTAGTTACAAATCTATAGTGG
This sequence comes from Torreya grandis, assembly GCA_037957365.1. NCBI lineage: Eukaryota > Viridiplantae > Streptophyta > Pinopsida > Cupressales > Taxaceae > Torreya > Torreya grandis. The sequence goes on along the minus strand of JARHVA010004151.1, from coordinate 1,250,172 downwards.
ATGGAGTTTCAAGTTGTGTTAGAATGGTAAATTTTTAGCAAGCTAGGAGCACGGTGAAGCCCTCAACGTTAAGGTCATAAACTTTGGCCTTGGTCTCTTAACTCTAGATGGAGCCTGAATAGGGGATGTGTTTATCTCTCGGCTTTGGGTTTGAAAACAGGACATGTTGATCTCTTGACTCTGGATGGAGACTAAAAGTGGATGTGTTTATCTCTTGGATTTGGGTCTGAAAAGGGGATGTGTTGGTCTTTTGACACTGGATGGAGCTTGAAAAGGGGATGTGTTTATCTCTTAACTTTGGGTCTGAAAAGGGGAGATGTTGGTCTCTTGACTCTGGATTCTGGATAGAGCCTAGAAAGGGGATGTGTTGGCCTCTTGGCTTGGATTGGGTTTGAAGAAGGGACATGTTAATATTTTGGATCTAGGTTGGGTATGAATAGAATATTTCCTCATGGGTTCCTATCAGAGGAGTCATGCCAGTGCCAAGGACATCAAAAAAATTTAAGTGGGGGAGTCTATGAGGGATGTGTTGCTTCGACATCCATATCTACATTCATGAGTTAGTCTATGTTGATTAAGTGAATGGTTAGCTTTCTTTGCATAGTGATTTGAGTGAATACAAGTCTGAACTGTCAAAGTGATGAAAAGTGAATCATTGTGAAGTAGTGTGTGTCAGTCCCAAGTTTATGTGGACCGTGTGCATGTGTCCATGTAAGCATGAAGCAAGGCTTAGGTTGTCCTACATAGAGAGTAATCAGACCTTGGGATGGAATTGTTCATTATAATCATTTGAGTGGTTTCGAGTATTATTGGTTGAGCTCGACTCAGTGGTTGTTGTGTATATTAGCTAATCAGGTTGTTTATTATACTTTGGACTAGATTGTCCTAATGAGTTAATAAAATACACATTACTCCCAGTTTTCTTGCATTGTGTGAATGCTCATGTGTGTTTGATTCAATTTCTTGATCGTTACAAGTATGTGTTTTTCTTTTTGTTGTTAATCAATTTTTTATACAAGTTGTTGTCCACTGTCTTTGTGTGTCTTTGTGTAGGCAAACATTGAAGGCATAGTCCATAGTTCTTATAGAGTCCCATCACAATGAGGGATTTGGTTTAGGATAAGTGGTGTCATACGAGCAGTCAGTTCCATCGAGCTAGCCTTGTGACACTCCCTATGAGGGATGTGTTGCTTCAACATCCCTATCTACATTCATGAGCTGGTATGTGTTAATCAAGCAAATGGTTAGCTTTCGTTACACAGCGATTTGAGTGAATGCAAGTTTGAACTGTCAAAGTGGTGAAAAATGAATCATTGTGAAGCAGTGTGTGTCAGTCCCAAGTTTATGTGGACCATGGGCATGTGTCCATGTAAGCATCATGTGGGTGTTTATGAGTAGTTCTATTGGTCTCAGATTTTGTGAAGCAGGGGATGGGGTTTCTGAGGTAGAGTAATCAGACCTTGGGAGGGAATTGTTCATTATAATCTTTCAAGTGGTTTCAAGCATTATCGACTGCGCATGACTCAGTGGTTGTTGGGTATATATGCTAGTTGGCTCGTTTGTTGTACTTTGGACTGGATTGTCTTAATGAGTTAATAAAATACACATTACTCCTAATTTTCTTGCATTGTGTGAATACTCATGTGTGTTGAGTCAATTTTTTTATCTTTGCAAGTGTGTGTTTTTATTTTTGCTACTAATCCTTTATTATACAAGTTGTTGTCCACTATGTTTGTGGGTGTACTTATGCAAGTCAACACTGAAGGTGTAGTCTGTAGTTCTTATAGAGTCCCCTCACAATGAGAGATTCGGGTTAGGACAAGTGGTGTTGCATGAGCAGTCAGCTCCATAGAGTTGGCCCCGTGACAGTTCATATCAGAGCATATGGTTTGTGTTTTATAGGTTTGTGTTTACCTAAGTTAAATAGTTTTATGCCTTCTCATATTGAGTCAATTTAGTGTTGTGTCTAGTTGTGTCTGAGTTAGTATGGCAGGAGATCTATCCAGGATGTTTTTAAAGAAGGTAGCCAATAGGGGTTGAGAGTAGGGTCAAGGCAAAGGTAAAGGTGGTGTCAGTTGCCATGGTAGTAAGTCAAAAGTTACTGCAGTGGGTGAAGGCCTTGTTGAGTGAGTTGGTGGCCATTTCCAATTAATGGAGGATTGTGTGGGTACAACATTCAGTGAGCTTGAGGAGAAGGTGACTATCATGGGGTAGATGATCATAGAACTTACTAGAAGGTTGGAGAAGAGCTTGGTGTTCTAGATGAAGTTACAAGATGAAGTGGCTTTGTACCAATCAACGGTATCAAGTTTGGTGAAAGCATCAGGGTTTAATTCTTTTACAATCTTGAAGCTCCCCAAGTTGAAGGAACTAGAGTGTTATGATGGTGAGTGAGATGACCATCTTCTGGGACATGGAGGAGTACCTGGCAGGGTTAGGGGGTCTATCAGGTGCACAAGATGTGTGTTATACAGTAAGGTACCTCATGGGTGTGGTAAAGATTTGGTATAGAACCTTGGCTAATGACATTGCATCAAGGAGTTCTACGAGGAGGTTGGACCAAGTTGAGTCAGTTGAAGAAAGTGGGGGAGATGAAAGAGTACATCGATTCTTTCCAAAGCCTTTTATTGGAGGCCACTGACATGTTGGAGGTGGATAAGTTGTTTTAGTTTACTCATGGTCTTCAGTCATGGGCTTAGGTAGAGCTCCATTGCCATGAAGTGTCTGATGTTAGCAAAACAATTGTTTTAGTAGACCATCTCTTGGATTTTAGAGATGGTTTTTCATCCAGAAGCACCCTGGGCCCTTGCACATCCATGGGTGGAAGCATTGGTAAGGGGTTGAGTAAGTCTTCAGGGAAGCCAAGGGGTGACCAGGGAAGGAAGGCTACTTTGGATTCATTAGTGGGATCTCGAAAGTCTTGGAGCACTTCCATGGGTGGCAAGAATAAGTCACTAGTTGGAGAGTCAAGCGGGAAGCAGTTCTGTTTAAAGTGTTAGACATGTGGTGAGAATAACTATAACCAAGATTATTTGAAGCGGTAGGGGATGTTTGTAGTTTAAATGGAGGAGTTAGATGAACTGTGTGACCAGATGATGTGTGTGCTTAGGGGAGCTTAATGCTAGGTAAGGCTTGGGTTTGGAGGTGGTTGTTGTAACTTACTAGGGTTGATTATTGTAGGGGGTGATTTGTGCTTGAAAACCTCTTACTTCTCATGGACTTAGGTTGTCTTGAAATTGGAAGTTAGCTAGGTTATCCTTGGAAACTTGGCCTCAGACCTCCAGAGGTTCAAGTAGGCTTAGAGTAGTTACAAGCCATCCATTTTGTGCTGAGATAGGGTTTACCCATGAAGGGTAAGGTGATAGTTTTTCCCCATTTAGAGTTCTTTTGTGTTGGATCCATTACAAATGTACGTTATGAATATTATGCAAAGGAGTGGGATTGGGAAGATCAAAGGGGTGTTGAGTTCAGTATGCAGAAGAGTGCAAGAATTGGTGAGGAGTCAGTGTATTTTGTATTTCTTGTTGGCAGTTGGGATGTTGAGGGGAAGTAGTAGGTTCTTTTTTCTTGTTAATGTGAAGTGGGTTCTTCACAGCCATGGAGTATGCTCAAGGAAACATCATATTGTTGTGTCACAGAGAAGATAATTGATCAAGTGCATCAAGTTGGTTCCAGAGGAGAGTTCTTGGGTAAGGACTATGTTCCTATTATTGGGCCTGAGGGGTTTGATATAAAGAGTTGTCTTTGCATGTTATGCTCTTGTAATAGAGTTCAACACTATTTTGGGAGAAAGTTCGATGGGGTCACTTAGCCTTTTCTGGGTTTATAGAGTCTTAAGGAGGTGGGTCATTAGGAACCATTTTCCTCTACCCCATGTTTGGTGGTTGGTAAGATCAGGGTGATTTTGCGAAGCTGCATTAGGTTGGTGTGGTTTGCATAGGCAAGCTTGTCTACGTGTTGAATTTGCTAGAGATTTAGTGTGTTTCTCAGTTTGTAACTAGTTGGATACCTTAGAAATTGATGAAGCTGAACCAGTGATGGTTCTCGCCTAAGCACCCTTCTATGTATATGATGGGTTAAATCAGAGCAGTAGTTGGAACAGTTTGTTGAGGTGAAGATAGTGGGTTACTTGGCAATCTGAAGTGGAGGGAGTTTCTAGTGGTGTTGGAATTGTACTTTTTCAACAAGCTGGGAGTAGGAAGAAGCCCTCAAAGTTAAGGTCATGGAGTTTGGCATTGGTCTCTTAACTTTGGATGGAGCCTAAATAGGGGGTGTGTTTATCTCTTGGCTTTGGGTTTGAAAAGGGGATGTGTTAATCTCTTGACTCTGAATGGAGCTTGAAAAGGGGATGTGTTTATCTCTTAGCTTTGGGTTTGAAAAAGAGGCATGTTGGTCTCTTGACTCTAGATTCTGGATAAAGCTTGGAAAGGGGATGTGTTGGCCTATTGGCTTGGATTGGGTCTCAAGAAGGGGCTTGTTAATCTTTTGGCTCTGGGTTGAGTCTGAATAGAAGATTGTCTCATGGGTACCTACCAGTGGAGTCCTATTGGCACTGAGGATGTCACCAATTTTTAAGTGGGGTAGTCTATGAGGGATGTGTTACTTTAACATCCCTATCTACATTTACAAGTTGGTCTATGTTTATCAAGTGAATCATTAGCTTTATTTGCATAGTGATTTGAGTGAATGCAAGTTTGAACAGTTGAAGTGGTGAAAAGTGAATCATTATGAAACAATGTGTATCAGTCCCAAGTTTATGTGGATTATGGGCATGTGTTTGTGCAAACATCATGTGGGTATTTTTTATCAGTTATGTTGGTCTTAAATTTCATGAAGTAAGGTCTGGGTTGTCTTAGGCAGAGTAATCAAACCTTGGGAGGGAATTATTCATTGTAATCATTCAAGTGGTTTTGAGCATTATCAGTTGAGCCTGACTCAATGGTTGTTGTGTATGTTGGCTAGTTGGCCCATTTATTACTTGGACTAGATTGTCCTGATCAGTTAATAAAATATTCATTACTCCCAGTTTTCTTGCATTGCGTGAATGCTCATGTGTGTTGAGTCCATTTATCGATCTTTGAAAGTGTGTGTCTTTCTTTCCACTATTAATCCTTTATTATATAAGTTATTATCTAATGTGTTTGTGGGTGTACTTGTGTAGGTAAACATTGAAGGCATAGTCCATAATTCTTACCCAACTCTTCAGACCAACCACCCCATGCCTAATAATAGGAATGGATCCCTTACCCAAGAACACTCCTCTGGAACCAACTCGATGAACTGATCAATCATCTTCTTTATGACAAAACAAGATGATGTTTCCTTGAGTATACGCCATGGCTATGAAGAACCCACCTCACATCAACGGGAAAAAGGAACCTATTGCTACCCTTCAACATCCCAACTGCCAACATGCAATACAAGATACACTGACTCCTCACCAATTCTTGCACTCTTCTGCATAATTAACTCAACATCTCCTTCATCTTCCCAATCTCACTCCTTTGCACAATCTTCACCATGCATGTCTACAATGTTTACAACATAAAAAACTCTAAGATGGGGAAAAACTGTCACTTTACCCTTCCCAGATAAACCCTATCTCAGCACAACACAGATGGCTTGTAACTACTCTAAGCCTCTTTGCACCTTTAGAGGTTGGAGGCCAAGTTTCCAATGCTAACTCATTGACTTCCAATTTTAGGATAACCTGAGTTCATGAGAAGAAAGAGGTTTTCAAACATAGATCACCACCTCCACAATAATCAACCCAAGCAAGTTACAGAAACCATCTCTGAACCCATGCTTCACCTAGCACTAAGCTCCCCTAAGCACGCACATCATCTGTTCACACTATTCATCTGGATCCTCCATCTGAACTGAAACACCCCTACCACTTTAAACAATCTTGATTGTAGTGATTCCCACCACATGCCCAACACCTCAAACAAAGCAGCTTCCTGCTTGACTCTCCAACTAGTGACTCCTTCTTGCCACCCCTAAGAGTGCTCCAAGACTTTTGAGATCCCACTGACGACTTCAGAGTAACCTTCCTTCCCTAGTCACCAACTAGATGTTAGTGTCAGGATCTAGGAGCACAAATAGCTCTGATTCCACTGTCAGGATTAGGAAGCACAATTGATTACCTTTGTATAAGCAACTAAACACAGAATTTAACCAGAAGTAATAAGTAACTAGAAATCAAAAATAACACAGAATATGAGAGACAATACCCAATTGTATTAATACTCTTCCAGAAGGAAATACAACAAAGAAGATGTCACAATATTCTTTACACTCCTCTAGGGCTCCCACTCCTCTAGGGTGTACAAATAGTAAATCTCTTCAAGAATTCTCTCTCTCAACTACGGTCACAACAAACAACTCAAACATAGAGTTGTTGTTCACCTCCAACCAGTCAGTAATAATATTGCCAGTACACCGAGTATACACACATACTCAATCGAGTATACAACACACTCCAAGTAGATCTTTCATGAACTTGCAACAACCTGCAAATCAAACCGATCTTACTTACACATGTAGATCTCACCTCATCTTGCTATACCATAGATCAACCTAGCCTTGCCAACCTAGATCATACACACATGAAGAACCCTTCTGATTCTCCACACCAGCACCCCTGTGGATCTTCTACCAAATCTTGCTCTCCTGCAGGTCTACCTGATCATACACACTTGGCACTATGGCACTATGAGGAGCTAACCTTGCTCTCTTCCCTCTGAAGGAGATAACCTTGCTCTCTCTATCTAGCACACTTTACAATACAGCCCATGAGTCTATTATATATATCCCATACAAACAATAATTAGACTTCTAATTACAATAATTAGAACTGCAACTCCAAGACTAAAATTAGTCTCTCACATGCAAACAAACTGTCTGTCCAAAAATAGACCAGTTTGGGAGTCACATGCAAATGCATGCACACACAGGCTGATGACGTCGGTGCCTGTCTGACCGATGTCAACCGACCCATAACTGATGTCAGTTACTATGAACACTGAAGATGATCGATGTCAGTTGATTAGACTAACGTCGGTTGCCTGTAACTCAACAACCTCCTCTTGTTTGCATCCTGGTGACGCTTTTAGCTCCACAACCTAACAATCTCTCACTTGGAGATAAATAGTTGCACCTGTACCTATACCTATACATCATCTAATTTGTTTCCTGGCTTGTATCCCTCTTCAAGCTCAATTTTGAAGACCAACCACCACACATCCTGTGGTGCAACCCCTGTCATCCAAGTAACCTGCCACATCCGCATCTACAAACCCATGTAGAAAAGAACTTGACCCTGCATAACATGTATACCTGTTGCTGGTCCCTCTCAGATACCTGAGAATCCATTGAACTGCTCTCCAGTGCTTCTTTTTCAAATTGGCTACGAACTTGCTGACAACACCCGCTACTAGGGAAACAACAGGTCTAGTACATATGTACTTAACCTCATCATGTGAATTGAGACCCTGTTCTATGAACTGCCCATCCATAGATATGCAAATTGGTTCTACATCCCACATCTTGAACCTCGCCACTACCTTATCCACACAATCATCTGGAGACAAAATCAACCTGTGACCTTCCATGTCTCTAGAAAAACTCATGCCAAAGAATTTCGCTGCTCCCAAATTCTTCATGACATACCACTGAACTAACTTTACCTTTAGCTCAGCAAAACCCTGCATGTGTGACCCTGCAACAAGCATACACACAACATACAGTAATAGGATAATGTTGCAATCATCATCCAACCTGGTAAAGAAAACACAATGGTTACAATGACACTGACTAAAGCCATGCTTTGTCATACACCTATCAAACCTGTACCACTGTCCTGCAGCTTCCTCAAGACCATATACCCTGGCCTTCCATTTCACGTGTCCATTCCCTCTCTTATTTAACCAAAGAATCCATTAGTCTCTCAATGCTTTTATCCCAATTGACAACTCTACCAAATCTCCCATTTGGTTCTCTTTCGAAGAATTCATGCCATAATCCCACTGTTTCCTGGATCTTACCTGATCTGCAGTGAGCAACAAGTATAAAGAAGGGGAATAATGAATTTGAGGCTTACTTACACTTTCAATCCTCCACATTGGTGTTTGAGACTCCTTGACAGCTTGTTGTCTACCCAAAATTTGTTCTATTAGCGACTGATGTCGATCACCTCCCAGTCTGCACCCGACCGACGTCAGTTCCCTATGACTGACCTAACTATCGACGTTAGTTCCCTTCAACTGACCTGACTACTGACGTTAGTTCCCTGACCGATGCTGGTGTCCACCTGCCTGACATTACCAACTTTGCTTGTCTGCACATGATTGATGTCGGTACCTATCTAATCAAAGTCGATTCCTCTTGACCGACGCTGATAACTGTGTTTTCCTGTGAGTGATGACTTTTTACCCATGAGCTTACTTTGAATCAAAACCCTGTCCAAACTACCTTGCTTAGAGTTATTAGTCCCTTCCGCTGATCTCTGTCCATCATCTCCTCCATAGACACCAAGGCTTTCTAGTTCTTAATTTTGTCAAACACATCTGACTTCCTCTTAAGAACATGCATCTCCTTCTTACTCATGTGACCAAGCCTACAAAGCCACGTCTTCGCAATAGAAGAAGAATCAGTAATACAAGTAGGTAGATAAAGAGTACCTACTTTCATACCACATGCTAATTCAAGTGCATCCGCTGTGAGATTTCATGTGCACCTCTCATCACCCAACTTTCCTGAAGAAATTAGCCTCATCTTCAGAACTAGGACCTGCATGACATCCTTCAACACCCATGTGTTGGCCGTCTGCAATTTCAGCTGCACTTCCCCTTTGCCAATACTTTGACAAGGCTCACCAACCCCTAAATAAATATTTCTAAAGTCTCCATGGACCTTAACATGGAAAAATACTCTATTTGGGGCTGCATGGAAAGAGGCAACAAAATCTATAAACCAAGATTCTACTTTATCCAAAGAACATATAAGAGCAACCAGTGCAACAATACCTACTTGTTTATTTCCTTCATGCTGATCTTCTACCAACCAACAATCTTTCTTTACCATCTCTTTCATTCCATACCATCGTAATTGACCATTCTTGCTTTTGAATTCCTCCATTCTTAATGTACTTTCTTCTACCATTGCTATACTCCCACTCAATTAGAAACCCCTGAGAGTGACCTGTAATCAAACACAAACCTGTTCCCTGCAACCTTGCTCTGATACCACTTGGTCAGGATCTAGGAGCATAAACAACTCTGATACCACTGTTAGGATTAGGAAGCACAATTGATTACCTTTGTATAATCAACTAAACATGGAATTTAACAAGAAGTAACAAGTAACTAGAAATCAGAAATAACACAGAATATGAGAGACAATACCTAATTGTATTAATACTCTTCCAGAAGGAAATACAACAAAGAAGATGTCACAATCTTCTTTACACTCCTCTAGGGTTCCCACACCTCTAGGGCGTACAAACAATAAATCTCTTCAAGAGTTCTCTCTCTCAACTACGGTCACAACAAAAAACTCAAACATAAAATTATTGTTCACCTCCAACTAGTCAGTAACAATACTACTAGTACACCGAGTATACACACATACTCAATCGAGTACACAACACACTCCAAGTAGATCTCTCATGAACTTGCAACAACCTACAAATCAAACCAATCTTACTTACACATGTAGATCTCACCAGATCTTGCTATACCACAGATCAACCTAGCCTTGCCGACCTAGATCATACACACATGAAGAACCCTTCTGATTCTCCACACCAGCACCCCTGTGGATCTTCTACCAAATTTTGCTCTCCTACAGATCTACCTAATCATACACACTTGGCACTGTGGCACTATGAGGAGCTAACCTTGCTCTCTTCCCTCTGAAGGAGCTAACCTTGCTCTCTCTATCTAGCACACTTTACAATACAGCCCATGAGTCTATTATATAGATCCCATACAAACAATAATTAGACTTCTAATTACAATAATTAGAACCGCAGCTCCAAGACTAAAATTAGTCTCTCACATGCAAACAAACTGTCCGTCCAAAAATAGACCAGTTTGGGAGTCACATGCACACATAGACTACCGACGTCGATGCCTGTCTGACCGATGTCAGCCAACCCATAACCGACGTCAGTTACTGTGAACACTGAAGATGACCAACGTCAATTGATCAGATCGACGTCGGTTACCTGTAACTCAGCAACCCCCTCCTGTTTGCATCCTGGTGAAGCTTTTAGCTCCATAACCTAATAGTTAGTTTTAGGATCATAAATAAATTAAGTAGAATTACAACAACACAGAGCAATGAACATAGCAAATACCCTTGGAAAACCCTCTTTTTCTAGGGAGAAAAACCTAGTAAAATATATCTCTTATATATATTAGGAAGAAGAGCAAAAATCTGCTTTTACAATATAACCCAAACACAAGACTGATTCATAGTAATGAAAGGTAGTTCCTTTCTTAGGCATGAATATACAAATAATATGGTTTCTCCTTGATAATAATTTACTTGATGCAAAATGTCAATCTGTTGTAGGTGATCAATCTCCTCCTTGAAGTGTAAATTCTTCTTACTTCAATCAGATTACCAAATGAGGTGAAAATGCCTTGTATATATACACATTGAAATGTCTCTTCATGAAGGGTTTCCTCTCTTCATCGAAGGATATGACTTTTAATAATAAAATAGGAAGTTGACCAGAGATATTTTAACATTAATATTATTTGAATTTGATTGAGAAAAATATCTCTCACTGCTATAAACATCAACACTCCCTCTTAGCTAGGGAGGTATTTTTTTTTTTTAATAATCCTCATCTAAAAGATGTACAAGAGTTCACAACATGATATCGTCCATCATGGCTACTCCCATGTATGGAAAGAACATGTGCACAAGTGTCCATCATGAAGTCACTCAACATGATGTCGTCATCTCATTATGACATCCACCATAGTTACTCCCAGAGGATGGATAGACACAAGTACAAGGAAATCATCATGGAGTCTCTCAACGTGATGTTGTCATTGAGTCACTCAACATGACATCCACCATGGCTACTCCTAGAGGGTGGAACAAGGGCTTTCACCTCAAATTTCTTTGTCACAGAGAAAGATGCATTAACAAGGGATTTCACCTCAAATTTCTGTGTCACAAAGAAAGATGCATTATCTCAAGTTACAAGAGATTACCGATGTTGATTCTTCCTCTTAGTAAGGGCTTCATTCTCCACAACTCCAAGCTTGTCTCAAAATCTTGCAAAGGAGCTTCTGAAGCCACACTGCTTCTCAAGTTACAACACATGTTGCAATATATTTTGCCTCTACAGTGCTTAGTGCCACTTAAGATTGCTTCCTAATACAATAATAAATGATTGCAGACTCTAAGCTAAAGCAACATCTAGAGGTGCTTTTCCTGATTAGCTACACTCCCTGCCCAATCAGAATCAGAATAACCTTGCAAATTTAGATCTATACTAGAAGTATATCTCAAGCCATATCCAACTGTACCACGTAAGTATCTCAAGATATGTTTAGCTAAAATTAGATGAATCTACCTAGGTTCACACATGAACTGAATAAGATCACTCACTGCATAGAAAATATCTGGTCTAGTATTGACTAGATACATCAACAATCCAATCAGCTCCCTGAACATAGTAGGATCTACCAGACCTGAACTCACTGCAGACTCACTTAACTTCTTCAAATTAGTTTCCATTGGAGTAGACATGTATTTACAATCCATCATCCCAAATCTCTTCAAGATATCTATGGTGTATTTTCCTTGACTCAGAATAATCTCATTGGGTCTATGCCATACTTCTAATCCTAGAAAGTAATGTATAAAACCTAGATCCTTCATCTCAAATTCAGAAGCTAACTCTTTCTTGCATTTGATAATCAGATATTCTTCTCTAGTAAGAAATAAATCATCAACATAAAGAACCAAGATTAAGGCCTCACCATCAACTATCTTGAAGTAAAGATTTGAATCAACATCATTCTTGGAGAAACACAAACTTATCAAGTATCGATCAATCCTCTCATACCAAGCATGAGGAGCCTGCTTAAGACCATACAAGGCCTTATTAAATTTACAAACATGAGACTCCTTCCCATGAATTAAAAAAAATCAGGGTGTTCAATGTAGACTTCTTCTTCAATTACACCATTAAGGAATGATGTCTTCATGTCCATCTGATGTCGCTTCCATCCCTTAGCTACTGCAATAGTAATAATAGTTTTGATGGATGTATAATGAGCAACTAGAGCGAAAGTTTCTTCATAATCTATTCCCTATTTTTGAGAGAATCCTCTGGCCACAAATATAGCGTTGTACTTTTCAATACTTCCATCAGCTACATGCTTGATCTTAAAAAGCTATTTAGAAGATACAATTGATTTTCCTTTAGGTCTTGGTACAATGTCCCAAACATCATTCTTGATTATAGATTGATATTCTTCAGCCATATCATCTCTTGATACTTACTGATTGGATGTTTCCTCAACACTGGAAGGTTTAGACTCAATGATATGACTCATTAATGCTAAATAGCATGTAACCTTCTATGGTCTTTTACTTTCTCTGAATGTGCCTCTAGGAGCTACAAACTTTTCTACCTCTTGCATTATTTTTTTATCCCACAGAGGTCTCTTTCGACCTATGACAATATCTCTTGGCCCATCAGTAGGTTCCAAAGGCTCAACTAGATCAATAGTATCTTATGGTTTAGTAAACTCCCTTTGAATCTTAGGAGTATGATCAACATCCATGCCCTGAGGAGTCTCATGGTCCTCATTATCTATCTCTATGAATGAACCTTTAGATATTTTGAATGCAACATCTTCTTTAAAAGAGACATCCCTGCTTATCTCTATCTGTTTCTATCCTAGAATGTAGATCATGTAGGCTTTTGATGATTCACTTTAACCCATAAATATTCCTTTCTTGCTAGATGGTTCTAACTTAGTTTTCTTATCTTTAGGTACATTAATATAAACAGGACAACCAAAGACTCTCAAATGACTAACATTAGGATTCACACCTGTGCAGGCTGCTTCAGGAGTCATATTCTCCAAAATTAGAAAAGGGCTCTGACTCTGAACATACACTAAAGTTATGGATGCTTCTACCCAAAAGAAGATTTGCATGGCTTGATCATGGATCATAGCTTTGGCTGCATCAACTATAGATATATTCTTCCTTTCTGTAACTCCATTTTATTGTGGATTGTAAGGAACACAAAACTCCCTCTTAATCCTTGCCTCAATATAAAAGTGCCAGAAGTCTCTATAAGTGTATTCTCCTCTGTTATCAGATCTCAAAACCTTGATTCTTTTCTTCGACAAATTTTCTACTTGAGCCTTAAATTCTTTGAATTTTTCAAGCACTTCTTCAGATTCCTTAGACTTCAAAAAATAAATCCAAGTCTTTCTAGAGTAGTCATCAATGAAAATTACATAATACCAAAAACCACTCAAGGATGCCATAGACATTGGGCCACATAAATCAGAATGAATAAGATCTAGAATAAATTTTGATCTTCTTTCATTACTATGAAAAGGACCCTTAGTATTCTTACCCAATGAACATCCTTTACAAACATCATCATGATCCTAACTAAGCTTCGAAAGGGAAATGACCATCTTCTCCATGGATAGAAGAGCTCTGAAGTGAAGATGAACAAGTCTCCTATGCCATAGCTCACACGAACTGGAGGAATCATGCATTAATGCTTGAACTGGACGAATGGAAAGTCTATAAAGACTCTCTTGTTGAACACCAATCACTCGATTTGTCTTGATGCTAAAATTCTTTGGCCAAGCAAGAACTTTTCCTGTAGAAAATGTAACTTGATATCTTTTGTCCTTCGAGGCTAAAATTGAAACAAGATTCCTCTTGATACCTAGAATGAATAAGACATCACTCAAATTAAGAGAGATGTTAGAATCTAAGTGAAGAGAAGAGGCTTCAACACCTTTCACTGAGTAGCAAGCATCATCTCTGATTATTACTTGAAGGTGGTTTTCTCTCTCCACTGAGTTTGAAAGATGTTCTCTATATCCTGTAATGTGACGAGGAGTGCCACTATCAATCATCCATGTGCTGCTATCGGTTGGGACATTGCTTGATAGGGTTGAGATAAATAGAAATCCAATTGAATTATCTCTTGATTCCTTCTGAGGAGAGACATCATCCACATTTGCAGTAGCAACATGTTGCTTTGGTTTTGTTGCACAATCTCTCGAATAGTGACCATACTTGTCACATCTAAAGCATTGTATATGGGAGAGATCCTTCTTTGATTTAGGAGCAGCATTTGATTTCCTATTTCTATTCCTCTTGAAATTTCCTTTTCTCCCTTCTCTTCCTTTCCTCTTTGAGGTTTGAACAACAAGAACCAGATTCTCTTTATTGATATAACTTCTCCCATTTCCTCTTGCCCTAGCCTAGATTTCTCTTGAATACAATCCACATGAAGGCAATCAAACTTGGGAAATTTGGATCTTTCACTTATACTTTGAATGAAGGGCTCCTAAGATTGAGAAAGGCCATTTAAAGCCAACGTAACTAGATCTCAATTTTTGATCATATCTCCAATGGCACATAGTTGATCCTTCAACTCAGTGATCTTCATGAAGAAGGAGATGATAGATTCTCCTTTAGCCACTTTGATGTGATGAAGTTATTGCCTCAATGCAAGAGATCTACTAGTTTTATTAATCTCATACATGCCTTATAGAGTCTTGAACATGGCTTTGGCCATCTTCAACTTAGATATGATAGGCACAAGGTGGTCCTTCATAGAGTCTATCAAGATATTTCTTGCCTTAGTGCCATTCCTCCTCCATTGAGTCTTCTCAGCATCATCGGTTGGTTCGGGCGCATAATTCTCCATGAATTCCAGAAGATCATTTTCCTCTAGTGCAATAAGGACTTTGAACTTCCAAGAGGTGAAGTTTGATGCACCATCAAGTCTATCTTCAACCTTGAGACCATTCACCATTTTTGAGGCTTGGATAGACTCCCTTGGAATAAGAAGATGAGTAAATAACTTCATTGCTTACTCAAATCTGATCATGATCTTGCTTAAACCCACTCTGATACTATGTTAGTTTTAGGATCAGAAATGAATTAAGTAGATTTACAACAACACAGAGCAATGAACACAACAAATACCTTGGGAAAACCCTCCTCAAGGGAGAAAAACCTAGAAAAATATATCTCTTATATATTTTAAGAATAAGAGCAGAAATTTGCTTTTACAATATGGCCCAAGCATAAGACTAATTCACATTAATGAAAGGTAGTGCCTTTCCTAGGCACGAATATACAAATAATATGGTTTCTCCTTGATAATAATTTACTTGATACAAGATTTCAATCTGATGTAGGTGATCGATCTCCTCTTTGAAGTGCAAATTCTTCTTACTTCAATCTGATTACCAAATGAGGTGAAAATGCCTTGTATATATACACATTGAGATGTCTCTTCATGAAGGGTTGCCTCTCTTCATCAAAGGATACAACTTTTAATAATAAAATAGCAAGTCGGCCAAAGATATTTTAACATTAATATTATTTGAATTTGATGGAGAAAAGTATCTCTCGTTGCTATAAACATCAACACTAGCTTCCCTGAAGACTTAGTCAACCCCTTACCAACGCCTCCATCCATGGATGTGCAAGGGCCCAAGGTGCTTTTGGATGAAAAACCATCTCTAAAATCCAAGAGATGGTCTGCTACAGCAAATGCTTCGCTAGCATCAGACA
This sequence comes from Torreya grandis, assembly GCA_037957365.1. NCBI lineage: Eukaryota > Viridiplantae > Streptophyta > Pinopsida > Cupressales > Taxaceae > Torreya > Torreya grandis. Next base: position 1,234,356 of record JARHVA010004151.1, on the reverse strand, counting down.
CTTCATGGTGACGGAGCTCCACCTAAGCCTATGACTGAAGACCATGAGTAAACTGAAACAACTTATCTACCTCTGACATGTCGGTGGCCTCCAACAAAAGGCTTTAGAAAGAATCGATGTACTCTCTCATCTCCCTCACTTTCTTCAACTGACTCAACTTAGTCTTAGCTAACCATGTTGTATTCCCAGGTCAGAACTGATCCCTAAGGGCTTCTTTCATATCATCCCAAGAGTCCAACCTCCTCATAGAACTCCTTGATGCAATGTCATTAGCCAAGGTTCTATACCAAACCTTTATTGTACATGTGAGGTACCTTGTTGTAGTTCATACACCTTGTGCACCTAATAGACCCCCCAAACCTGTCAGATACTCTTCCATATCCCAAAAGATAATCATCTCGCTCACCATCATAACACTCTGGTTCCTTCAACTTGGGGAGCTTCAAGACTGTAGAAGAATTGGACCCGATGTTTTCACCAAACCCAGTACCACTGATCAATATAAAGCCACTTCATCCTATAACTTAGTCTAGAATACTAAGCTCTCCTCCAACCTTCCAGTAAGTTCCACGATCATCTGCTCCATGGTAGCCACCTTATCCTCAAGCTTGCTGAATCTCATACCCACATGGTCCCCCATCAATTGGAATTGGGCACCAACTTGCTCAACAAGGCCTTCATCCACAGCAACAACTTTCAACTTACTAACGTGGTGACTACCACCATCTTCATCTTTGCCTTGACCCTGCTCTTGACCTCTATTGGCCACCTTCTCGAGCAACATCTTGGATATATCACCTACCATACTGGCTCAAACGCAACTAGACACAACACACTAGACTGACTCGATTGAGGAAGGCAAAACACAGTTTAACTTAGGCAAACACAATCCTACAAGACATAAAGCATGTGCTCTGATACCAACTGTCATGGGGCTGGTTTGATGGAGCTGACTGCCCATGCGACACCGCTTGTTATAACTCAAATCCCTCATTGCGATGGGACTCTACAAAAACTACGGACTACGCCTTCAGTGTTTATCTGCAGAATAACATGCATAAACACAGTGGCATTCTACTTGTATAATAAAGGATTAGCAATGAAAAGAAAAACACACACTTGCAAAGATCAGGAAATCAACTCAAACACACATGAGCATTCACACAATGCAAGAAAGATGGGAGAAACGTGTATTTTATTAACTCTTCAGGACAATCCGGTCCAAAGTATAATAAACGGGCCAACTAGCCAACATACAAAACAACCACCAAGTCGGGCTCAGTCGATAATGCTCGGAACCACTCAGATGATTACAATAAACAATTCCCTCCCAAGGTTTGATTACTCTCTGCCTAGGACAACCCAACACCTGCTTCACGAAATCTGAGACCAATAAAACTGCTTACAAACACCCGCACGATGCTTGCACTGACATGTGCCCATGGTCCACATAAACGTGGGGCTGACACACACTACTTCACAATGATTCGCTTTTCACCACTTTGATAGTTCAAACTTGTGTTCACTCAAATCACTGTGCAAAAAAAGCTAACCATTCACTTGATCAAGGTAGACCAACTCGTGAATGTAGATAGGGATGTTGAAGCAACACATCCCTCATACCTTGCATCTGGACCTGCATTCCCTACCGAGCATGCCACGAAGATCCCTCTCTACATGGCTGAAAATGCACCGAGTACAATTTCATTCGTAGCATAATCCACATTGTGAATTCCTTCTATGGACAGTGAAAAAATATTTACGCCATCTTTAATGGCTCTTTCCATCGCGGCAAGAATATCCGAGTTCTCACACCCTCGAGACCAACAAACCTTGTAACCCCATCTGCAGGTGCCATGCCTACGGCAGTACCACTACCAAATCCAAAAATGTTAGCATTATTTACTGGCGATCCCGCAGCGGTGGAGGCCGTGTGTGTTCCATAACCATCCCCATCCCTGGGAGATCCGTAGTCTCTGTCATCATCCACGGGGTTTCCCTTCAAAGTTTTGTAGCCTTTACAGAAGAACCTTGCACCGATCAGTTTCTTATTACAGTGAGACGCGTTGAACGCAGTCCTGGATTCACATCTTCCCTTCCAATGGGAATGCACCGCCTTCATTCCACGGTCATGAAAGCTGGCACTCTCTGGCCAAACTCCCTTATCCAACAGTCCCACAACAATATCATGGGATTTATTGGACTGGTTACTCCATACACCATTCTTGGAGTCTAATCCCAAAAAGTGCGGAGTGCGCGTGGTGTCGAGGTGGTACACAGTCCCTGGACGCACCGCTAAAATTCCTTCCGTCTTCTCCAAGGCCTCAGCTTGCGCCGGAGTGAGCTGCGCTGCAAATCCATGCAAAACCTGATTGTAATTGTATAAAATATACTGTGATCTGTCAGCTTGATCAAGGCCATGCAAGGAATTGACCAGAGATGAATGCCATCACTGAGGATTATCAAAAGATGAGGGCATCTGCGATGTGAACGTGTGGACTATGTATGTGTGGAGAGAGGCATCCTTGATAGAGACTGATGCAATTGGATTTGTTGCAATAAATGCTTAAAAATAGAGTAACCAGACCGATTCGTATGAGGAATTGTTGTCCATGCTTTCTCAGAGCAAACAATTTATGCATTAAACTCTGCTCTACAAGAACGACATTACAGGGAGGGATGGAAAATGCGGTTTCAGGTCGCTTGCTTACTTACAAGCTATGAAGGGAACAATCCATCCTACAGTCCTACTAGCCGTATAGGGTCTATCACTTGAGATAGTGGCCAGTGGCCACATGGTACGTGCGTTCCCAAATACAAAAGATGCTTAAACAACTCAAACCTCTTCGTAACCCAAACAATTTGACACATTTAAAATGTTTTAGTTCGTCCGATATCGACAAGTATTTCGGTCACCCCTCCCATCTATCACTTCAGACAGTGGCCGCATGGTATTGCGGTTTCGGACTCCGACAGTGGCCGGTTGCCCGCCTGGTATTCCGGGTCCCCAAATAGAAACGATGCTTAAAAAATTAAAAGCACTTTTAAGCCAAATAATTTAACTCGTTTTAAGACATTTTTAGTTCCTGACTTTGGTCAAATACCGACAAGTTTCTCAATCACGCGTCCATCGTTGTCCGACTGGGAGTTGTTTTCTTTATATATATATATATTTAAGCGTATGATGTATCAATTTTTTTTTTTTTAATTTCGATACGATTTTTAATCAATTATCTATTTTTAAATTGGTGACATTTTAATTATGATATTTATATTATATCATAAGTGATATTTTCTATGCATTTATATGGCATGCACTTTACAAAAATATTGGTACTCATTTCAATTATAACGAAAGTAATAAGATAAATTTCATAACCTCAATGTATTGTACCCATATCATCATCATTACAATGTAACACTTCAAATGTCGAGTATTTTTGTAATCAAATAGAAAATAGTCAATAAAATATGCCACCACTATAGTAACAAGATGCACACTATTCCATTTTTAGAGGTCTACATAGAAAGCTCTGGTTGTGTCAATGTGTTTACTTGGTATCGGTAGAGCACATAAGAACGTAGAGCTAAGAGTATTTACAACAACTCTTCTATTTGAGTTGGATCCTAAGAAGGCTACAACTTATATTCTTTTGTCAAATATCCATGCAGAGGTAAGAAGGTAGGGTGATGTTCAAATGGTAAACACCATGAAATTGCAAAGATCCATTATAGAAGTGAGCTTCACTATAATAGACTATTTAGAATATAAATACTAACCTCTTATGCTTTGCAGATTACTCGTTGCATCCTCAAATTCCTTGTTGCATCCACTGGGAACTCGATATGAACAAAATTACATAATCGATTAAACTATATGCAAAATAACAAGACGGTTTGAAAACCTTTCCAAGCCATCCACCGACTTCATACTTGCTAAATTTATCACTAATCACCACTCAGCAGAAAATATGGATGAGATATTTTGAAGAACATAGTCGCCTACTCTACCAACCTAACCCGATCTATGAAATTATGATTATTGCCTTTCAATCAATACACATCCGGTACATTATAGCTCATATTTAAGATCCCTATTAAAAATTTATATATGAAAATATTTAATATCTGAAAATGTATTATAAAGATAATAAAATTTAATAAATATTTTTATTTAAATACTATCTCTATTTAATAATTAATTATATTTCTATTTAATAAGCAATTATTTTATATTTATTCTTTATCAAATGCATTAATTCTCAACAACTCCACTCATGGCTGACGTCTAGCTAAGAAAAAGAGGATTGAGTTCTTATTTTAAAAAAATGATTTCATATAGTTGTATGTGTTTCATCCTAGTTAAGTTTTAGTGTGACTTTTATGTTGTTCTTGTTTAACGGTAGTTGTTATATCAGGTTGATTTGATTCCTATTTGTCAACAATGTTCATTATTAACAAAGGCATAGAATGCCAAGTCCATGCGGGGAGTTTGAACTATTAGAGCTACTTTGGTTTCATTCTTATTATTATTAGGAAAAAATGTATGTCCATATATGCATTGAATGATTGGTCATGGTCAAATGAAAATCTAGATTTGATAATTAAAACTATTTGACAATGAATATGGAATTTCTAAATCAAAAAAAGCAAAAGCATGTACACATTATCAATTCTTGTTAATAGTCAATACCCAATTCCACCACTAAAACAATGCTTAAAAAAGCAATTTTCACTAACAATGTTTTGTATCACTATTTAGATTTATGGATTATAATCCAAGGCACCATTCAAGAATCAAGCCCTGACAAACACATTAAATATATTAAGTGTTTTATTTTTATTTATAAAATATTCTATTTTTTTAAGTGTATGATGTGCCCACTCTTTATTGTATGAAAATAAATTTATCATTTTTAAAAAAAAAATTGAGACGATCTCTAATCAATTATCTATTTTTTTAATCGATGACTCTTCTATCATGATATTCACATTATGAGGGATGTGTTGCTTCAACATCCCTAACTACATTCATGAGTTGATCTACCTTGATCAAACAAATGGTTAGCTTTCTTTGCACAGTGATTTGGGTGAATGCAAGTTTGAATTGTCAAAGTGGTGAAAAGTGAATCATTGTGACGCTGGTGTGTCAGTCCCAAGTTTATGTGGAATGTGGGCACGTGTCTGTGCAAATGTTGTGTGGGTGTTTGTGAGCAATTTTGTTTGTCCCAGATTTCATGAAGCAAGTGCTGGGTTGTCTTAGGCAGAGAGTAATCAAACCTTGGGAGGGAATTATTCATTGTAATCATTCGAGTGGTTTCAAGCATTATCTGCTAAGCCCGACTTAGTGGTTGTTGTGTATGTTGGCTAGTTGTCATGTTTATTGTACTTTGGATCAGATTGTCCTGAAGAGTTAATAAAATACACGTTACTCCGAGTTTTCTTGCATTGTGTGAATGCTCATGTGTGTTAAATCAATTTCTTGATCTTTGCAAGTGTGTGTTTTTTATTTTCGTTGCTAATCCTTTCTTTATACAAGTTGTTGTCCACTATGTTTATGGGTGTACTTGTGCAGGTAAACAATGAAGGCATAGTCCATATTTCTTATAGAATCTTGTCATAATGAGGGATTCAAGTTAGGACAAGTAGTGTCGCACGGTCAGCCAACTCTGAAGAGCCGGCCCCATGACAGTTGGTATCAGAGCACATAGTTTGTGTTTTATGGGATTGTGTTTGCCTAAGTTAAACATTGTTATGCCTTCCCCTGTTGAGTCAGTCCAATGTTGTGTCTGAGTCAGTATGGCAGGATATTTGTCTAGGATGTTGCTCAATAAAGTGGCCAACAAGGGTCGAGAGCAGGGTCAGGGCAAAGGTGAAGGTGGTGGCAGTTACCACGGTAGTAAGTCAAAAGTTGCTGCAGTGGGTGAAGACCTTGTTGAGCGAGTTCGTGCCTAACTCTAATTGATGGGGGACCATGTGGGTATGAGATTCAACGAGCTTGAGGAGAAGGTGACTACCATGCGGTAGACGATCATGGAACTTACTGGTAGGTTGGAGAAGAGCTTGGTGTTCTATTTGAAGTTACAGGATGAAGTGGCCTTGTATCGATAAGTGGTATTGGGTTTGGTGAAAGCATCAGGGTCTAGTTCTTCTTCAGTCATGAAGCTCCCCTAGTTGAAGGAACTAGAGCGTATGATGGTGAGCGAGATGACCATCTTCTTGAGAGTTTCCTCTGGGACATGGAGGAGTTCCTGGCAGGGTTAGGGGGTTTATCAGGCACACAGGAGGTGCACGCTGCAGCAAAGTACCTCACAGGTATGACAAAGGTTTGGTATAGAACTTTGGCTAATGACATTGCATCAAGGAGTTTGATGAGGAGGTTGGACTCTTGGGAGGATCTGAAGGAAGCCCTTGGGGTTCCATTTTGACTTGGGAATGTAGCATGGTTGGTTTGGACCAAGTTGAGTCAGTTGAAGTAAGTGGGGGAGATGGGAAAGTATATACATACTTTCCAAAGCCTTTTGTTGGAGGCCACTGACATGTCAGAAGTGGATAAGTTGTTTTAGTTTACTCATGGTCTTCAGTCATGGGCTCAGGGGGGAGCTTTGTGACCATGAAGTGTCTGATGTTAGCAAAGCAATTGCTAAAGCATACCATCTCTTAGATTTTAGAGAGAGTTAATCATCTAGAAACACCTTGGGCCCTTGCATATCCATATGGGGAGGCATTGGTAAGGGGTTGAGTAAGTCTTCAAGGAAGCCAGTAGGTGACCAGGGAAGGAAGTCTACTCCTGAGTCATTAGAGGGATCTTTTAAGTCTTGGATCACTTCCATGGGTGGCAAGAAGAAGTCACTAGTTAGAGAGTCAAGCGAGAAGCAGTTCCATATGAAGTGTTGGATGTGTGGTGGGAATCACTATAAGCGAGATTGTCTGAAGCGACAGGGGGTGTTTATAGTTCAGAAGGAAGATCTGAATGAACAATGTGAGAAGACTATGTGTGTGCTCAGGGGAGCTCAACGCTAGGTGAAGCTTGGGTTTGGAGGTGGTCATTGTAACTTGCTAGGATTAATTATTGTAGAAGGGTTGCTTGCAGACTCAGGTGTCTTGCAATTGTAAGTCAACTAGTTTAGCCTTAGAAACATGGCCTCTAGACCTTTGGGGGTTCAAGTAGGCTTAGAGTAGTTACAAACCATTCGTGTTGTGATGAGACAGGGATTACCCGGGTTGGGTAAGGTGACAGTTTTTCCCCATCTTGGAGTTCTTTTGTGTCGGATCCATTGCAAACATGTATGGTGAAGATTGTGCAGAGGAGTGGGATTGGGAAGATGAAAGGGGTGTTGGGTTGATTATGCAGAAGAGTGCAAGAATTGGTGAGGAGTCAGTGTATCTTGTATTACTTGGTGGCAGTTGGGAGGTTGGAGGAGAGAAACAAGTTCCTTTTTCATATTGATGTGAGATGGGTTCTTCACAGCCATGACGTATGCTCAAGGAAACATCATCTTGTGTCACAAAGAAGATAATTGATCAAGTGTATCGCATTGGTTCTAGAAGAGAGTTCTTGGGAAGGACTTTGTTCTTATTGTTGGGCCTGGGGTGTTTGATCTGAAGAGTTGTCTTTGCCTGTTATACTCTTGTTTTGAAGTTTCAGTATTATTTTGGGGGAAAGTTTGATGGGGTCACTTAGTCTTTGATGGGTTTGCAGAGTCTTGAAGAGGTGGGTCATCAGGAGCCATTTTCCTCCACCCCAAGTTTGGGGGTTGGCAAGATTAGGGTGATCTTGTGAAGCTACATTGGTTTGGTGTAGCTTGTGTAGGCAAGCTTGTCTACATGCTGAAGCTGCTAGAGATTCAGTTTGTTACTTAGTTTGTGACCAATTGGATACCTTAGTTACTGATGAAGCCAAACTAGTGATGGTTCTCACCTAAGCACCCTTCTCTGTGTGTGATGGGTAAAATTGGAGCAACAATTAGAATAGTTTATTGGGGTGAAGACAGTGGGTTACTTGGCAATTTGAAGTGGAGGGAGTTTCTAGTGGTGTTAGAATGGGAGTTTTTTAGCAAGTTAGAAGTAGTTGGAAGCCCCCAAAGTTAAGGTCATGGAGTTGTCCTTGGTCTCTTAACTCTGGATGGAGCCTAAATAGGGGATGTGTTTATCTCTTGGATTTGGGTTTGAAAAGGAGGCGTGTTAATCTCTTGACTCTAAATGGAGCTTGAAAAGGGGATGTGTTTATCTCTTATATTTGGGTCTAAAAAGGGGTTATTTTGGTCTCTTGACTTTGTAGGGAGCTTAAAAAGGGGATGTGGTTATCTCTTAGCTTTGGGTCTGAAAAGGGGACGTGGTGGTTTCTTGACTCTGGAATTCTGGATAGAGCCTAGAAATGGGATGGGTTGGCCTCTTGGCTTGGATTGGGTCTGAAAAAGGGACGTGTTGATCTTTTGGCTCTAGATTGAGTCTGAATAGAAGATTGCCTCATGGATTCCTACTAGTGGAGTCATGGTGGCATCGAGGACATCACTGATTTTTAAGTGGGGGAGTTAATGAGGGATGTGTTGCTTCAACATCCTTAACTACATTCACAAGTTGATCTACCTTGATCAAATGAATGGTTAGCTTTTTTTGCATAGTGATTTGGGTGAATGCAAGTCTGAACTATCAAAGTGGTGAAAAGAAAATCATTGTGAAGCTGGTGTGTCAGTCCCAAGTTTATGTGGACCGTGGGCACGTGTTCGTGCAAGCGTCATGTGGGTATTTGTGAATAGTTCTATTGGTATCATATTTCATGAAGTAGGGGCTAGGTTGTCCTTGGTAGAGAGTAATCAGACCTTGGGAGGGAATTGTTAATTGTAATTATTTGAGTGATTCTGAGCATTATTGACTGAACTTGACTTGGTGGTTGTTGTGTATGTTGACTAGTTGGCATGTTTATTATACTTTGGACCGAATTGTCTTGAAGAGTTAATAAAATACATATTACTCCTAGTTTTCTTACATTTTGTGAATGCTCATGTGTGTTGAGTCAATTTCTTGATATTTGCAAGTGTGTGTTTTTCTTTCGGCTGCTAATCCTTTCTTTATACAAGTAGTTGTCCATTGTGTTTTTGGGTGTACTTGTGTAGGTAAACACTGAAGGCGTAGTCCGTAGTTCTTGTATAATCCTATTGCAATGAGGGATTCAAGTTTGGACAAGCGGTGCCACATGACTGGCCAAATCCGGAGAGTTGGCCCTGTGACACACATTATATCACAAGCGATATCCCTTATGCATCCATGTGGCATGTACTTTACAAAAGTATTTTTACTCATTTCAAATATAACAAAAGCAATAAGATAAATTCCATAACCTCAATGTATTGCCCCCATATCATCATCATTACAATGTAGCACTTCAAATGTCGAGTCTTTTTGTAATCAAATAGAAAATAGTCAATAAAATATGCCACCACTATAATAATAAGATGCACACTATTCCATTTTTAGAGGTATACATGGAATGTTCTAGTCATGTAAATGTGTTTACTTCATATCAGTAGAGCACATAAGAACGTAGAGCTAGGAGTATTTACAGTAGAGCTTCTATTTGAGTTGGATCCTAAGAAGGCTGCAACTTATATTCTTTTGTCAAACATCTATGCAGAGGTAAGAAGGTAGGGTGATGTTCAAATGGTAAACACCATGAAATTGTAAAGATCCATTATAGAAGTGAGCTTCACTATAATAGACTGTTTAGAATATAAATACTAACCTCTTATGCTTTACAAATTGCTTGTTGCATCCTCAAATTCTTTGTTACATCAATTGGAAACTCAATATGAACAAATTTATAGAATCGATTAAACTATATGCAGAATAACAAGGGGGTTTGAGAACCTTTCCAAGCCATCCTCCTACTTCGTACTTGCTAGATTTGCCATTAATTACCACTCAACAAAAAAAGTGGATAAGATATTTTGAAGAACATAGTCACCTACTCTACTAACCTAACCCAATCTATGAGATTACGATTATTGCCTTTCAATCAATACACACCTAGTACATTATAGGTCATATTTAAGATCTTTATTAAAAAAATTATAAATGAAAATGTTTAATATCTTAAAATGTATTATAAAGATAATAAAATTTAATAAACATTTTTATTTAAATACTATCTCTATTTAATAACTAATTATATTTCTATTTAATAAACAATTGTTTTATATTTATTCTTTATCAAATGCATTAATTATCAACAACTCCAATCATGGCTGATGTCTAGCTAAGAAAAAGAGGATTAGTTCTTATTAAAAAAATTGATTTCATATAGTTGTATATGTTTCATCCTAATTAAGTTTTAGTGTGACTTTTATGTTGTTCTTATTTACTGATAGTTGTTATATCGAGTTTATGTGATTCCTATTTATCAACAATGTTCAATATTAACAAAGGCATAGAATGCCATGTCCCTACAGGGAGTTTGAACTATTAGAGCTATTTGGTTTCAATCTAATTATTATTATTATGAAAAAATGTATGCCTATATATGCATTGAATGATTGGCGATGGTTAGTTGGAAATTTAGATTTGATAACTAGAACTATTTGACAATGACTATGGAATTTCTCAACCAAAACAACCACAAGCATGTACACATTATCAATGCTTGTTAATAGCCAATACCCAATTCCACCACTAAAACAATGCTTAGAAAAGCAATTTTCACTAACAGCATTTTGTATCACTATTTAGATTTATGGATTATAATCCAAGGCACCATTCAAGAATCAGGGCCTAACAAACACATTAAATATCTAGAAGAAGAAAGAAATAGAAATATTTGTGAGATAGTTTTTGAATGCAGTTTTTTCAACCAAAAAAATTTCAACAATTATGGTCTACGATGATTTAAATATCTAATAGATAGAAATCTAATTTATCATGATGAAGAGAATTATGGTACACTAAAATATGTAATGGTGTGGTTGAAATCTAGAGAACACCACATAAAATAACAAAATTTTGCAAAATTAAAAAACATGTAATGAAAGGCACAACATTGGGGAATGCACCCATACACCTTGCATACAAAAGGAAATTACAAGATTCAAATAAAATTATTAACTACTATAGGTAGTGGAGAGACAATATTAAAATACTATACCAAGGTAGATTCAACTAATTTAAGAAAATCACGATAATTAGTGGACAGATTAATTACTGGTGAGATGTACCCTTTCACAACCCATTTTAACATTTTCTCCTAAAAACCTGTATTGAGTCTCCATGTAATTCAGTGTCAACACTCGTCACTTGTAAACACCACTCATCTCTGCCTATTGAAAGCCATGGTAGCCATGGAATAACCATTGCAAAACCATAAATTGGGGGGAAAGGGGAAAGTATTTGGGGCTAGGATCTAATATAATATTTATGTTATTGGTATCAAATAAAATACTTATCTCTATCTATATACTCAAGCAAAGGAGGGCCACCATATGTAAGCTTCAAGTAGCTGTTGAGGGGCAGTGAGAGTGGGATGGATAACAAAGGATTGAGAATGAATATAAATAACTACAAACCACCTAATAACCTAAAAGCCTTTCACATTAAAGCTGAAACCCTAATGAATCTAAAGCACTGCAAACCACTTAATAAGTTAAAAGCATTTCGTTGATGCACTGAAAAATAGTTTTATTTTTAGGTTCTACATATAATTTGGGCATAATCCATTAAATTTCCACAAGTAAATTGAAAAATCTTAAATAAACCCTAAAAAGGAAACTTGAAATAATAATCATAATAATAATAATAATAATAATAAAGAATAAATAAACATACCAGGCCAAAATCCATATAAAAGAAAGAATGGAAAAATATGGAGACCATCTAGTATAGAAAACCAATTTATAAAGCCTGCATGGTACTACCCACAAATGTTTTCCTCTAGACAAACTTGATTTCATGCTGCATGATAATAGAAATAAATTAGGATTGCATATAAATTCAATTTCATAGCATATGGCATATTTAAGCTCTAGAGTAATGCTATAGAATAATTTCATTTCGAATGGAGGAAAGGCCAATATTTATCTCATTTGATATAAGAAAAGGGGCAGAACAAGATTTAAAGTCAATTGATCCACCACACCCTCTACTCTATTGATGCACTATTTTCGTAAACCTCACCAAATCAGATTCTCCTGCAAAATAACACTGCAGACAAACAGAAGGAATATCATCAGCATAGCAGATTGTAATATAGGTGAAAATTAGAAGTTCTCTTTAGCATAGCAAATTGTAGTACAGGTGAATATCATGAGGGCATGCAAGTGGACCACGTTCTGGGTGCATGTATTCCTAGCCAAGCATGGCATAAATTTTTTCCTAAAATCAAAATACAAATTCAGGGTTAGCAAAGCAAAGCCAATATGCACATAACATTTAAAAAAATCAATAAAAAAATATACATCGATCGGAGGTAATAATGTAATACTGCAAATCATTTACCGAAGGAAAAAAAATAGGGTGCCTAGCACCCACACAACATTTTTTGGGGACATGTTCTAAGACTCGAGGAATAGGTAAAGAAATAGCAATTATATTGTTACACTACCACTGCTATCGCCTTGGCCTCCGTTTTTGCAAAATGCTTCACCTGCCACCACCATCAGCTCTGTAGACCACAGAGAATAGCTTCGTATGAAATTATTTATGACAATACACAACTAGATTGAATGATAGCTCAGAGGATTAAAATGGTGGTTGTATGTAGTTACGCAACATTAAAAACAATTCATTATTGCTACGCTTTGTTAGACAACGCATTGCCTTGACAAAAGTGAAATCTTTCATAACATCCTATTTTTTGAATTAATCAATGTTTCAAATAACATATTTTATTTGATCTGTTAAAGAACTTGCAATTTCTTCTAGTAAAAATTAGGACATATTTTCCAGCAAGTAAATCAATGCAATTCAAATGGATAGAGGACTATATTTTAATCCCCTGTTAATGAAAAGGGAAGACAATAGTCCCTCTCTCCGGGACTAATAATGATAGGTGAATGGGAGAAAATATTATATATATATATATATATATATATATATATATATATATTCTGAGTTTGATTTTAAGTATTGAGGGATATTTATTTTTTTAAATTTATTTGAAAAAATAATTTATTTTTTTATATTTATTTGAAAACTTATTTTTGATTTAATTTTTTATGGTATCGAGAAAATTTAAAATTTTAATTAAATCCATTATCAATTTAATTTTTTTTAATAATTATCTATTCTAAAATCTTGTCAATTATAATTTTATTTATAAAATATTTATTTTATCATAAATATTAACACATATTTTTATATATTTAAATAAATAAATACTAGAAAATATATAATCTGCTAATTTTGAAATTTATAATTTATTGGACCTTTTACTTTTAATATAAAATTTAAAAGAGAGATTATAACCTATCAATTTTCAAATCTAATTTCAAATCTTTTAATTTAATAAAAAATATTTTTTAATAAACCTTTTAAATAAAATATTTCAAAAAAATATAATACTACAACCACTATTTTTTATTTATTTAATCTATGCCTTAAAAAATAAAAAATAAAATATATTACCTCAAATACAATGCAGGCAAAAGTTCACATATACTGGATTTAATACACAAAATATAAATTTAATTTAATTTAGATATTTATGTCCACAAGAGGCCAAGAATCGCCGATGGCACTGAAATAAGATTTACGAAACGAGTCACCTCATTTGTCACATTATTCCTCATTAGGACCTGGTCCCATGGAGGGGGCAAAGCAAATTTTCTTTGGAGGGGCTGCAAAGTAAAAAAAGATTTTTTTTTGCAGTATGACAGTGCCATGCGATTCTTTATTTTTTAGTAGAGGAAAAATAAGAGGTAGGAACTGTAATTTGGAGGGAAGGAACCATAATTTTGTCCAACTACAACTTGCTATGAGAAATAAAAAAGATTTGCAGGTAAGGAGATGCAGTTGCCCCCCACCGATAATAGGAGCATAAATGAACCTCCCTAAACAATCGTTGCTCCTCATTTTCAAGGAATCATTTGTTTCTACAGTTATCAAACTGAAAAATCAGCATGAAACTGATTGTTTCAAAAAAATGAAGGGCAGTTGCAATCTTCATGGGACCACACCCTTAGTCCACACTGTGGCCACTGGACTGTGTGCTCTTCAACTATCCAAACTTTTGATGGCTGCCAGATGCGATTTTGCTTTTAAATTTAACAATATAGCTGACCTTTCCTTTTGCCCTTTTGAACACCAACACCTACCGCTGCACACTTATTTGCTGGCGGGGCTCTCAACTGACAAAACATACAACACACGGCTTCCCCAATGTTGGTCATGGTTCTCTTCGTCACGTGAATTGAACTAGTGGGCTAGAATATCATAGAGAAGGATGGGTAATTGAGATCCCGAAGGGTGACCTGGGGCATGCGCTCAGCTATTTTATCAGAATTTGGATTTGCTTTTTAACGTAATTCAGATTACACAAAAACCTAACGTAGTCTTGAGCTCCCATGTTGTTGACGAGGTTGGGAATCACAGCGGCGGTGGGATTTACGTGACCTACACCTAACATGAAGGGGCTGGCGGCTCTCTTGGTGATGGAGTCCGCTATAGGATTTTTCAAGGAGGGAAGATGTGATGAGAGCAGATTTTATAGCAGTCGGGCTCCACGTCATGTGGGTTGAACATACCAGAACCATGATTCCAGAGACATGAGGGCACACCATGGACATCCCAGAGATTATGTTGTAATTGACTCTTCTCTTGTCAGACTTGAGATCTGTAGGTGGGCTATGCTTGGTCCACGCCGCCAAGATGTTAACGCCCAGGGCTACCAAGTCGGGCTTTAGGATTTGGGGAACCACAGGATTAGGATCTCTGGAGGAGAATCCGGCCACCACAGGTGTTCGGACCTTACCCACCACCGTCAAGCCTTGTAGCTTGAAGAAGGCGGTAGGGTTTCTGTGTTGTTAATATACGCTTTTATGTATTTTTTGGAATTGAAGCTCACAATTGTCACCAAAAATAGATAACAATCTATCGCCAACTCATCTCCATTGGAAAACCCATTGGCTAATATCATCGCTGTACTGCCAGCTTGTTGCACCACCAGTCCCTTCTCGGCCTGGTTGTTAATGCCACGATTCTACACCATAATTTTCTATTGAACCATCTTGGGGTCGAGGCTTCCAACCACACACATGTTTGCGATTGCATTATTTGACATCGTTTTATCGTAGACAAGTGATAGCGGCTTCTTGCCGGTGCTCTTCCATTTGTAAAAAGACCAACCGATGAATCTATTACGATTGCCGAGTGTGATGGGTGTGGGGAACACCCTGTCGAGGGTGGAGGCACATACTGTTGCTATCCAGAGGGCCATATTGGTAATATCAGGTGTGGGGCCTGAGTTAACAGCAGAGCACGATACAAAAATGCCTTTGTTTGTGGCTGCCATAGCTGTGGCCGCAATGGAGTCACTGTAAAAAGGGTGAACAGAGGTACCACCGATGGAAAGTGAAAGGATGTTGATGCCATCAAAGATGCTTGCCTCCATCCTGGCGAGTATGTCAGAATCGGTGTAGCCCTATGGTCAGCACACCTTATACACTGCCAATCTGGATTTGGTGGCCATGCCTCTCATCGTCCCTTTGGCAAATCTAAGGAGACTCACACTGTGAACCATTGATCTCATCGTAGTAGAAGCTGTATGCATGCCGTAACCATCGACATCCCAAGGAGATCTGTAATCCTCATCTGTAAAAATGTGCCCTATCTCAACCTTGTATCTGTTGAGAAAGTATCGAGCTCTGATCAGCTTATTGTTATAGAGGGAAGAATTAAATTGGGTGCCCGCTTCACATTTTCCCTTCCACTTTGCAGGCATTCAGTTCGTCAGGCCTCGATCATTGAAGCTTGCGCTCTCAAGCCATATTATAGAATCTAGCACGCCGACGATAACATCGTCGCCATAGTAGGACTTCACCCACAATCTGTTTCTAATGGTAAGCTTTAAAAAATTGAGGGTTCGAGTCGTATGAATATGATTCAATGGGTCTAGAAACATACCCAAACAACCATATATTTTTTCCATAGATTTGGCTTTTGTGGTCGTCAACATCGCCGCAAAGCCATGTGTCACGGGGCCAACTCAATAGCGCTGACCCCCTATGCAGCACCACTTGTTCTAACCCAAATCCCTCATTATGATGGGACTCTACAAGAACTATAGACTACGTCTTCAGTGTCTACCTACATAAGAAAATGCACAAACACAGTGGCATTCTACTTGTATATCAAATGACTAGCAGCGGAAGGAAAACAAACACTTGCAAAGATTGGGAAATCAACTCAAACACACATGAACATTCACACAATGCAAAAAACTAAGAGAACATGTATTTTATTAACTCTCTTTATGACAATCTGATCCAAAGTATAATAAACAGGCCAACTAGCCAACATACATAACAACCACCGAGTCAGGGTCAGCCGATAATGCTCAAAACCACTTAGATGATTACACTGAACAATTCCCTCCCAAGGTCTGATTAATCTCTGCCTGAGACAACCCAGTCCCTGCTTCACAAACTTTGAGACCAACAGAACTGCCCATAAACACCTGTACGATGCTACATAGACATGTGCCCACTATCCATAACAACTAGGGACAAAGTGCACACTACTTTACAATGGTTTGCTCTTCGACACTTTGCTAGTCTAGACTTGCATTCACTCAAATAACTGCACAAAGAAAGCTAACCATTCACTTGATCAAGATAGACCAACTCATGAATGTGGATAGGGAGGTTAAAGCAACACATCCCTCATAGACTCCCCCACTTAAAATCGATGACGACCTTGGCACCGACATGGCTTCTCCATCAGTAACCTGGAGGTGATCTATTCAGACTCAACCTCAAGCTAAAAGATCAATGCGTCTCTCGTTCAGACTCAAACCAAAGCCAAAAGACCAACATGTCCCCTATTCAAACTCAATCTAGAGTCAAGAGACCAACACGTCTCCTTTTCAGACTCAAACCAAAGCCAAAGGACCAACACATCCCCTATTCAGGGTCTATTTAGGCTCAATCTAGAGTCAAGAGACCAACACATCCCATTTTCAGACTCAAACCAAAGCTAGGAGACCAACATGTCCCCTATTTAGGCTCTATTCATGGTCAATCCAAAGTCAAGAGATCAAGGCCAAAATCCCTAATCTCAACTTGAGGGCTTCTTCCTACTCCCAGCTTGCTAAAAACCCACCATTCCAATGCACTAGAAATTCCCTCCACTTCAGATTGTCATGTAACCCACTGTCTTCACCTCAACAAACTATTCTGACTACCACTCTAGTTTAACCCATCACGTATGTAGAAGGGTGCTTAGGCAAGAACCAACTTAGTTTAGCTTCATCAGTGACTAAAGGTATCCAACTGGTTACAATTGAGAAACAAATTGAATCTCCAGCAACTTTAGCATGTAAACAAGCTTGCTTACACAAGCCACACCAAACTAATGTAGCTTTGTAAAATTAACCCAAATCTTGCCAACCCCCAACATGAGGTAGAGGAAAACAGTTCTTGATGATCAACCTCTTCAAGACTTTGCAAACCTTGCAAAACCTAAGTGAACCATTGAACTTCTTCCATAACAATATTGATACTCCAAAATAAGAGCACAACAAGGGAAGACAACTCTTCAGACTAACCACCTTAGGTTCAATAATAGGAATAGAGCCCTTACCCAAGACCTTTCCTTTGGAACCAACTCAATGCAGTGATCAGTTATCATCTCGATGACAAATATGATGATATCTCCTTAAGCATATTACTTGGCTGTGAAGAACCCGCCTCACATCAACGAGAAAAAAGGAACCTGCTACTCTCCCTCAACATCCCAATTGCCAACAAATAATGCAAGATACACTGACTCCTCTCTAATTCTTGTACTCTTTTGCATACTCAACTAAACACCCCCTTCATCTTCCCTATCTCACTCCTTTGCATAGTCTTCACCACACACGTTTGCAACAGATCCAACACAAAAGAGCTCCAAGATGGGAAAACTATCACTTACCCTTCTTAGGTAGACCTATCTCAGTACTAAATGATGGCTTGTAATGGATCTAAGCCTCCTTACACCTCTGAAGGTCTGGAGGCCAAGATTCTAATGCTAAACTAGGTGACTTAAAATTACAGGACAACTTGAGTCCACGGGAAGAAAGTAGTTTTCAAACACAAATCACCACCTCCATAATAATCAACCTAGCAAGTTACAATAACCATCTCTGGACCCAAGATTCATCTAGCATTGAGTCCTCCTGAGCACACACATCATCTACTCACACAGTTCCTCTAGCTCCTCCATCTGAACTGCAAACACCCCCTGTCGCTTTGGACAATCTCTATTGTAGTGATTCCCATCACACATCCAACACCTCAAACAGAACTACTTCCCACTTGATTCTCCATCTAGTGACTTCTTCTTGCCACCGCTAGAAGTGATCCAAGACAAGAAAAAATAAACATGCACAAACATAGTGGCATTCTACTTGTATATCAAAGGATCAGTAACACAAGAAAAATAAACACTTGCAAAGATCGAGAAATCAACTCAAACGCACATGAGCATTCACACAATGCAAGAAATTAGGAGAACATGTATTTTATTAACTCTCTTCAGGATAATTTGGTCCAAAGTACAATAAACAGGGCAATTAACCAACATACACAACAACCATCAAGTCAGGCTCAGCCAATAATGCTTGAAACCAATCAGTTGGCCTGTTTATTGTACTTTGGATAGGATTGTCCTGACGAGTTAATAAAATACACCTTACTCCCAATTTTCTTGTATTGTGTGAATGCTCATGTGCATTTGAGTTGATTTCTCGATCTTTGCAAGTGTGTGTTTTTCTTTCCATTGCTAATCCTTTATTATACAAGTTGTTGTCCACTATGTTTGTGGGTGTACTTATGCAGGTAAACACTGAAGGCATAGTCCGTAGTTCTTGTAGAGTCTCGTCATAATGAGGGATTCAAGGTAAGACAAGTGGTAATGCATGGACAGTCAGCTCCGTCGAGCTAGCCTTGTGACAGTTGGTATTAGAGCACATGGTTTGTGTTTTATAGGATTGTGTTTGCCTAAGTTAAACAGTCTTGTGCCTTCCCCTATCGAGTCAGTCTAGTGTTGTGTTTGAGTCAGTATGGCAGGAGATCTATCCAGGATGTTGCTTAAGAAGGCAGCCAGCAGGGGTCAAGAGTAGGGTCAGGGCAAAGGTGAAGGTGGTGGTAGTTGCCACGGTAGTAAGTCAAAAGTTGTTGTAGTGGGTGAAGGCCTTGTTGAGTGAGTTGGTGCCCAGTTATAATTGATGGGGGACCGTGTGGGTACAAGATTCAACAAGCTACAGGTTAAAGTGGCTTTGTAGTGATCAACGGTATCAGGTTTGGTGAAAACATTAGGGTCTAGTTCTTCTATAGTTTTGAAGCTCCCCAAGTTGAAGGAATTGGAGTGTTATGATGGTGAGTGAGATGATCATCTTTTGGAGAATTTCTTCTGGGACATGGAGGAGTATCTAGCAGGGTTAGGGGGTCTGTTAGCCAATCTGGCTTTGGTGGCCATGCCTCTCGCCATCCTTTTGGCGAAGCTGAGGAGACTCACACCGTGAACTGCTGATACCACCGTGGTAGAATTTGTATGCCTAGTGTCCTTGGGAGATCGGTAATCCTCATCTACAAAAATGCACCCTATCAGAACCTCATATTTGCTGAGAAAGTATCGAGCTCTAATCAGCTTATTATTGCAGAGGGAAGAATTGAATTGGGCACCCATTTCACATTTCCCCTTCCACTTTGTAGGCAGTCAGTTCGTCATGCCTGGATCATTGAAGCTTGCATGCTCAGGGCATTTTATAGAGTCCAACACGCCGATGATAACATCATCACCATAGTGGGACTTCACCCACGGTCTGTTTCTGGTAGTAAGCTTCAAAAAATTAGGGGTTCGAGTTGTATGAAGATGATTCAATGAGTCTGGAAACACACCCAAATAGCCATACATTTTTTCCACAGATTTGGCTTCCGTGGTCGTCATCTTCGCCACAAAGCCATGCACTACTATGTTGTAAGTATATAGTAGTGGCCACGAATTTGACCTAGAGGCATCATGAAGCAAGGAGGAGGCTGAAGTGGTCGGGCTTCATCTACTTATCGACGTGAACAATGTATGAAAATCTTGCAATGCCCATTGTCTTCAACTGCCTGGAAGCCAAAGCTGCTGCAAGGGAAGCTCTACAACAACTAAAAGCATGAAGATGAAAAGAAGCACTTAAGTAGACATGTTGCTCTTTTCCATCCAATCTGTGCTTCTATTCATCTTCATGCTTTTAGTTGCTGCACGCCAAGTCGCTCTCAATTTATACGACAGAGACTCCATGTAAATGTGTGGATGCTCTTTTGAGTTACATTACTCTATCATAAAATATTGTTCGATGCCCCTCTTCAAAATGATGGAACTGTAAAACTGAATGATTAGACAAGTGATTGGTCATGGTTTCTAAGCAATGCCGAAGGTCCCCGTGCCGCGTGCTCATACTTTCATTATTTTATCAAAATTCATTGTGGACATCATTTCATTCCCAAGACGTGTTGGGGAAGCAAATTTTTAGAGCAAGAAGAATTAATATGATTTATCACAAAACGTGGCCATTATCAAAACAATCTTAATTTTGGAGCACTTTTTCCATATATATGGGGGAGGTATTTAGCTCGAAAGCAAATTTTTGGTTTATATATTGACAAACTCAAACATTGGTTAAACAAAATTAATGGGAGAGGTATTCAACTAGCAAATTATGTGGTAAAGTTGTTGTTGTATGCTGATGACTTTATTCTAATTGCAAAATTAACTAATGATTTAAGACAACATTTGAAAGCCTTGGAGCTTTTTTGTCAAGAATTTGGGATGCAAATGAATATCAGCAAGACCAAAGTCATGATTTTTTCACTAAAATGGATAAAGCAACATGTTACTTTTATTTTTGAAGTGAGCCCACTGGAGATAGTACAAGAATACAAATACTTGGGAATTGATTTTCACAATAGACTCAGTTAGGATACATGCATATCGAAGAGAATCCAAGGTGGATGGAGATCATCTTACCTACTTCAAAATAGATGTAGGAAAGCTGAATTATGGGATTGGAAAACCAAAAAAATCATTTTTGGTTTGCTGGTCACATCAATTGTCCTCTATAGTTGTGAGGTTTGGGGTAGTAGAATGTCAAACTACAAGTAGATATAGTTAGAAAGAATTCTAAAACACCTAATCACTAGCAACATCAAAGTCAAAACAATGGTCTCCTATGAGAT
Organism: Torreya grandis; assembly: GCA_037957365.1. Lineage (NCBI taxonomy): Eukaryota > Viridiplantae > Streptophyta > Pinopsida > Cupressales > Taxaceae > Torreya > Torreya grandis. The sequence continues at coordinate 1,212,946 of JARHVA010004151.1, read as the reverse complement.
CCTCTTAGTTGAAGTAGGAATGTTTCCAATGGAGGCTTCAACATTAATCATGCTGCTAAAATATTTAAAAAAGGTTGGAAACATGGATAATCATCACTGGCCCAAAATGGTCATTGAGGAGAAATTAGATCAAAGGAAGAAGACATGGATGAAGCTGAACAATAAATGGTTGGTCAAGTGGGACATTAATTTACAAGATTGTCCTAACAACAACAAGGAAATGAAGAAGTTTGTGTTAGGAAAATTTAGGATTGTCATGTGGACAAATTAGAATGGGCAGAAAAAGGTGAATTATATCAAAGAATTTAACCCCATGTGGGAGCATAGAGAGAAGGCTTATATGCAGGTCAAGATTAAAGGCAAGGATAGGATTTTAGTGGCTCAATTGAGGACTTGATCACATCATCTTAGGTATGAACCTGGTAGATGGATGGTTCTAATGAAAGAGTGGGAAGAATGAACCTGCATTTTCTGAAGCAAAGGGGTGGTTGAAACTGAAAGGTATTTCATCATTGAATGCATAGTGTATGTGGATATCTGGAGTCAATATGAAAATATTTTGAAAGTAGGCAACATAAGTGAGATTTTTGAGGATCCTAGGCTGCACAATACAGTCAGTTTATTAATTAAGCTTCATAGTAGAAGATCTAATATAAAAAAGAATAGAATAATATCTTGATGTTTCGGCTATTGGTCCCTTAGACTACTTGATCTCATGGACATCATTAAAATGTTTCATTCATTCATATGTGAGAGAGTATTGAAAGATTTGTCTAGCATCTATAACAAAATTTAGTTTATTTTTATTTTATTTTTGGGTTATTTAAATTTCAACACCTTTTAGGAGGTATTATCTGAGGTTAATTTGGATACACATCGGATAGGGGATAGGTGATAGTGAAGCATAGGTAACAATTGATGATGAACACATCAATCAAAAGTTTAAAAAAATAGTTTAAATTAAATACCTCACAAGTCACAAATCCTTTCCCTAAATGATTTCAACGAGTCTTCACCTAAATTTTCCTATAAAATGCGTGAGATAAATTTCTTACATATATGAGAGAGTCATATTTTTTCATAATTATTAGTTTTTTATTAACTACACATTAAAAATGTTAACTTGGGTTAATTTTAGTGTACATTTAATGTTTATCAAATTATTTTTATTGGTGAGTTTTATGAAGAGTTATTATGATTATATACATTTAATTAAATAATAATGAGCAATATTTTTAGTTATTTTTATCTATTTAAAAATTATTTTTATTTTTTCCAAAAAAGAGAAGTTTTGGAGTAGAGAAACTTTAATGTATACAATCCAATCTAACACAAAAAAATAGCACGCACGCACGCACGCACGCACGCACGCACGCACGCACACACACACACACACACACACACACACACACACACACACACACACACACACACACACACACACACACACACACACACACACACACACATGAATGAAGAAACTTGAAGTGTGAACTATTATAAATAATAATAGATGATTATAAAATTTGTGACCTCGTGACTACTCCATAGAGTTAGTTCCTCCATGAATTTATGACCACTATTCATATGAATAAGATATAAAGGTTTTAATTGGGTCATAGGTTGCTTGTGATTTAAACACATTTCATCATATCAAACTTTCACTCTTGGTCTTTCCTTATAAAATATTTACAAGGTTTTATTAGGTCTATAGATGCATTGAAAAATGTATTACATATTACTGTATATGTGAACAATTAAAGAGATTTTGTAATGGTGGAAACATTATTAATTTTTTGTGGAGGCCATATGAATAAACTAGAGACTTTTTTATATGAATAATATTGTGATAGGACACATCACATTTACTTAAAATGTGGAAGTATATAACGTAGCCTAGATGTGTGTGTGTGTGGGTGGGTAAACAACTAACTTATATTGGATACCTTAAGAAAAAATTAAACTATCCTATCTGAGAAAATAAAAAGACTTAGTACAAACTACTAAAATTTTAAAACATGGGAACTATATGTGGAAAAATAAATACTTTGCATATTACTTGATTTATAGTCTATGCACTCCAAACACATACACAAACAAAGGCAACCATCTCAACAAAATAATTCTCTTGCATTCTCTTATACTCCTCTTTTTTCATGTAAAGATAATAAAACAAAAGAAGTGAACCAACATTTTATTTATCACAAGAAGAGATTAAAGGAAAAAAAACCTAACACTAAAACTAATATATATTCTCTGCATCTCAATACATAACTTTTATTCTATGAATTTCAAATGCAACATACAATGTATCAACACAAAAACTAAACTAAGAAAATAACCACATCAAAGTGATTCCCTTTTATTCTCTTGCACTCCAACATTTTATTTCTAGGAAGAGACAATAAAATAAAATAATTAAACTCATATTTATTTATCTCAAGAAAAAATTTAAAAGAAAAAATACTCAAAAATAAAATTTATAGGTATGAATTTTGCATCTCAGGAAATAGTGAAGAATGACCATGGTCAACAAACTTATCTACACAAAAAGTATGATCCCTATACACACTCAAAATGATATCAAAAATTATCTCAAGAAATAGTGAAGAATGACCATGGACAACAAAATTATCTACACAAAAAATATGATCCCTATACACACTCAAAATAATATCAAAATTATCTCATAGTTTACACCTTCATATATAGTCTTCTCTTTTCGAATACATTATTAATGTCACTATTAGTTTGTATTAATAATACATCAAAGGAACCTCTACATTCTTAAAAATAAAAAAAATTGAAAAAAATAAATAATAGTAATTAATGTAGGAATATAAATATATGCATAATAAAGTTACTATTAAAAGAAAAGGTGCCACAATCATTGATTTAATTTATTAACCATTCACCCTTATGTCTCTGTCATTATATTGTTTGTGACCAATTCGTCTTTGATGATCATAATTTTAACATTACAATGCAACCTAACCAATATGTAGTGCATGTCAGAAGTAAGAGAACTTGATCATATTCATCCTTCAAAAATAGATGTAATTTCTTGATTGAATATGAAAGGTAAGGCTCTATTTAATAGATGAACACCTATCGATGTAATTATAGTGGATTGATTTATGACAACCATAGTCAATTTTTATAATAAAAATGATAACCTTGATTAATTTTAAAATTAAAACTAACTTGTTGATTTAGTCTAAATTATTAGGTACAATTTCAACAAAAAAATCCCTTCTGAAATTGATAATTTGACAAATTAGCAGGTCTTCCCTATTATCACATAAATTATAAACATAATTTAAAAAAATAAGTATCACACAAATATATGTAATTTTGGTGGCAGACACAACTTAGCTTTACTCTTGATTTCAAATAATGTCAACCAATAATAATTTTTGTTTATCAAATGCAGATATAATTATTAAGTTATTTATTATATTTTAAAAATATAATTTAATATTAAAAATGTTGATTGTGTTGATAGACATAATTTATAATAAAAGTTAAGAAGAGATTATAAAGTGTAATAATATGAAATGTTAATCAAAATATTATTATATCACATAAAATTTGGAACCAATTTTTTTATATATAATTTTTAAAATTAATATATTCATCAATTAAATTCAGATAATTTATATACATTTAATTTGAAAATTTTAGAAAAGATAATAAAATTATAAATTAATACAAAACTTTCAATAAATAAAATTATATAACAAATCTAAAATATTTAGATTTAAATCAATACATCATTAATTTTTTTGAATAATATTAAAAATTATTATTAAAGAAAATAAATTATTTATATGTGAAAATCTCTCTCTTATATTTTAATTTTGGTGATAAAAAAATTATTATAAGAATAATAAAAATTAATAAATGTATTTATTTAAATATTATTTTTAATTAACAATAATATTTTTTTTAATATTTATTCTTTAATTAAATGCGTTAATTCTCATTTACTCCGATCATGCAAGACGTCTAGTATATTGATTTTATCGAGTTTTATATATGTCTCTCTAAGTAAGTTTAAGTTATATTAGTGGCTTTTCCATTGTTCTTGTTTAGAGGTAGTCGTCATATCAAGTCTCTCTAATTTCTATTTGTCAACTATTTATGAGATTTGATCTTGGATCAATTAACTTCCAAATATAAGGCTACACTAAAACATCAAATTGGAGTATTTGACAAAACATTTACAAAAAAAAGAAAAATCATTTATATTTATATATAATTTAATTTAATTTAATTTTAAATATTGAGGGATATCTTTTCTATTAAATTTATCTGGGAATTGATACTGATCTCATTCGTTATAGTATTGGGTAACCCTTAAATTTCAACTCAACTACTATATTAATTTAAAATTTGTTAATGATCGAAAGGGTTGTAGTCCAATTGGTGATGATGATGGTTGCTTATATTTATTCATCAAGGTATAAATTCCTTTGGATACTTGACATGGAAATTCAAGTCATTAAGGTTAGGATTGTAACTTGGGTGATTTTGAAGGCGTGGATACCCCTTACTCAATACTGCTTAGCCAAAAAAAACTTATTAATTTAAATGTATGCTTATTTAATATTGTAAATATATTATATATTTATTTCTGAAATATGAAAAAAGATACTAATATTGTATGTAATTCAATAATTCCATATAATACTTTCAAACATACAACCAAAAAAATTGTTGATAATTATCTCTTTTAAAATCCTATCAATTACAATGTTTTTAACAAAATTATTTCATATAAAAAATGTTTGTTTTTTAATAAATATTAACACCCCTTTATTTTTAAATATTTAAATAAAAAAGTACTAAGAAATATATGATCTGCTAATTTTTAAACCTTTAATTATTTAGGACCTCCCAATTTTATTTTTTATATATAATTTAATAAAAAAAAGACAAATTACAACTTATCAATTTTCAAATTTAATTTTAAGTATTAACAATCCACAAGAATTGATCTCCATAAATTCTTCTGATAAAATCTAAAAATATTGAAAAGAGAGGGATTACTACAACCGGTTTTTTTTAATTTAATTTCTTCCGGAAATCAAATTGCATTCTCTCAAATGCAATGCAGGCAAAAGTTTACATATGCCAGATTTTGTGCATAAAACATAAATAAGAGTTGCGAAAGGGGGCGCCTCATTTGTGACATTATTCCACGTTAGTCCATACTATGGCCATTGGACTGCGAACAACGTGTGCTCCACCCTTAACACATTTCCACGTTAACTGTCCAAACTCTTGGCGGCCCTCAGTTTGGGTGTCAGATGCGATTTGGCTTTCGAATTTCACAGTATAACTTACCTTTTCTTTTGCCCTTTTGAACACCAATACCTGCGGCTGCACACTTATTTTCACGCTGGCGGGGCTCTCAACTGACAAAACATACACACAGGGGGCTTTCCCAACGTTGGTCACGGTTCTCTTCGTCACGTGAACTGATTTACTGGGCTGAAATATCACAGAGAAGGACGGGTAGTTGAGATCCCCGGGCTGAGAGGGTGACCTGGGGCATGAACTCGGCTTCTTTGTCAGAATCTGGATTTGCTCTTTAGAGTAATTCAGACTACACAGAAACATAACGTAGTCTTGAGCTCCCATGTCGTAGACGAGGCCGGGATTCAGAGCGGCGGTGGGATTTACGTGACCTGCGCCTAGTACGAAGGGGCTGGCGGCTCTCTTGGTGACGGAATCCGCTAGAGGCCTTTTCCTGTTGTCGACAAGGAGGGAAGATGTGATGAGAGCGGATTTTATAGCAGCCGGGCTCCACGTCGGGTGGGTTGCACGTACCAGAGCCGCGATTCCAGAGACATGGGGGCACGCCATGGACGTCCCGGAGATTATGTTGTAATCGACTCTTCTCTTATCAGACTTGAGGTCTGTAGGCGGGCTGCGCTTGGTCCACGCCGCCAAGATGTTAACTCCCGGGGCTACCAAGTCCGGCTTCAGGATTTGGGGAACCACGGGATTGGGACCTCTGGAGGAGAATCCGGCCACCGCAGGCGCTCGGACCTTACCCACCATCGTCAAGCCTTGCAGCTTGATGGAGACGGTAGGGTTTCTGGTGCTGTTAATGTACGTTTTTATGTGTTTTCCGGCATTGAAGCTCACGATTGACGCCGGAAATAGATAGCAATCTGTCACCAGCTCGTCTCCGTCGGCAAACCCGTTGGCTAATATTATCGCTGCACCGCCAGCTTGTTGTACCACCAGTCCCTTCTCGGCCCGGCCGTTGACGCCACGGTCGCAGACCACAATTTTTTGCCGAACCATCTTGGGGTTGAGGCTTCCCGCCAGGCACAAATTTGCAGTCCCGTTATTTGATGCCGTTTTGGCGTAGACAAGCGGCAGCTGCTTGTTGGTGGTGCTCTTCCCTTTGTAAAGAGACGAGCCGGTGTATGTATTACGATTGCCGAACGCGACGGGTGCGGGGAAAGCCCTGTCGATGGTGGAGGCGCCTGCTGTGGCTATCCAGGGGGCCGTGTTTTCAATATCGGAAGGCGTGGGGCCCGAGTTGCCGGCGGAGCACGATACGAAAATGCCTTTGTTCGTGGCTGCCAGAGCTCCGATCGCAATCGAGTCGCTATAAAAAGGGCGAGCGGAGCCGCCACCGATGGAAAGCGAAAGGACGTCGACGCCGTCGGATATGCCCGCCTCCATCCCGGCGAGTATGTCGGAATCGGTGCAGCCCTGCGGCCAGCACACCTTATACACAGCCAATCTGGCTTTGGTGGCGATGCCTCTCGCCGTTCCTTTGGCGAAGCCGAGGAGACTCGCACCGCGAACAGCTGATCCCGCCGCAGTAGAAGCCGTATGCGTGCCGTGACCATCGGCGTCCCTGGGAGATCTGTAATCCTCATCTGCAGAAATGTGTCCCATCCCAGCCGCTTATCTTCTGAGAAAGTATCGAGCTCCGATCAGCTTATTGTTACAGTGGGAAGAATTGAACTGGGCACCCGCCTCACATTTTCCCTTCCACTTTGCCGGCACTTGGTTCGTCATGCCTCGATCGTTGAAACTTGTGCTCTCGGGCCATATTCCGGAATCCAGCACGCCTACGATAACATCGTCACCATAGCGTGACTTCACCCACGGTCCGTTTCTGGCGCTAAGCTTCAAAAAATCGGGGGTTCGAGTCGTATGAAGGCGATTCAACGAGTCTGGAAACACACCCAAACAGCCATACATTTTTTCCACAGATTTGGCTTCCGTGGTCGTAAGCTTCGCCGCAAAGCCATGCATTACTACGTCGTAAGTATATAGAAGTGACCGCGAATTCGACCTGGAGGCGTCGTGAAGCATGGATACGTACCAGTCGTGGTGGAGGCTGAAGTGGTCGGGCTTCATCGACTTATGGACGTGAACAATGTATGAAAATCTTGCAATGTCCATTTTCTTCGACTCCTTTGAAGCCGCTGAGGCCAACAAGGGGAGCTCTACAGCAGCTAAATGCATGAAGATGAAAAGAAGCACGTAAGTAGACATGTTGCTCTTTTCCATCCAAACCGTGCTTCTAATGCACCCCAAGTCGCTCTCAATTTATACGAGAAACTCCAAGTCCATGTGTGGATACTCTTTTGAGTTGCAGTACTCTGTCATAAAGGATCTTCCGATGCCCCACTTCAAAATGGTGGAATTGTAAAACTGAATGAATTGACAAGTGATTGGTCGCGGTTTCTAAGCAATGACGAAGGTCCCCGTGCCGCGTGCTCATACTTTCATTATTTTATCAAAATTCATTGTGGACATCATTTCATTCCGGAGACATGTTCGGGAAGCAAATTTTCGGAGCAAGAAGAGTTAATGTGATTTATCATAATACGTGACCATTATCAAAGCAATCTTAAGACCGGAGCGGTTTTTTCATAATCATAATCATAGGTTGATTGGAGTGGGCTTCACGTCCGACTTATGTATTCATATTCAATATTATATTTCTTACTTACAAACATGGTTACGTTTTATATTTGGGAGAGTATTGAAAGATACGTCTCGCATATATTCAACACCCCATAGTTCTTTATTTACAGTGTGATTAATGGTCATCTGTATATTATAGGTGGGCTTGACTAATGGCATTGAGAGGATTAGAGGAAAGAAAGTGAAGTTTTTGACCTGCACACAAACATTGTAGCCATATTTAAACTAGGTCTTGGGTACTCTGTACTCAAATATGAGCAGAATAATCCTTTCACAATGATCTTCACATTTGAACTAGTGTGAACTAACATATTATATATATCACAAACTTTGCAAATAAAATTTGTGCATTAGAACTCTTCAATCATAATAAAACTTCAAGCATTCTCATTGTGTCAAACTTCTGAACTTGTGTTGAACCAAGAGAAATAACTTTATAAATGCTTTAATAAATCTTTGCAAGCAAATATAAACTAACTTGAGTTGTGTGAAACAACAAAGTCCCATGAAAGAAAAGACAACAAACATGTGCATGCATAAAACAACACAAAAATAACTTTCACTCAAAAAGATCTGCACGTAACATAACTTAACTTATTTTATGATGTACATATTTTGTTTGATGTATGATTGCAAATGAGCCTAAATGCTCTTGTATTAGAGGATCTCGAAGATCTAAATTTGAAGAAAATGGGTTATGCAATGTAATGTCCACTATCAGGTGGTGCATAATCAAATAACATGTTTTGGTTGAATTAAGGGCACTGCAATCAAAGTTAGATGGTGGGCATGAAATAGATATGTCAAGGGTTAGGCCTAAGGCTTATGCATATTCTTGATCCTTAATTTACTTATAGTTAATGTATGTATGAGGGATGTGTTACTTCAACATCCCTAACTACATTCATGTGTTGATCTTCCTTGATCAAACAAATGGTTAGCTTTCTTTGCACAGTGATTTGGGTGAATGCAAACTTGAACTGTCAAAGCGGTGAAAAGTAAATCATTGTGAAGTTGGTGTGTCATTCCCAACTTTATGTGGACCGTGGGCACATGTCCATGCAAGCGTCGTGCAGGTGTTTATGGGCAATTTTGTTAGTCTCAGATTTCATTAAGCAGGGGCTGGGTTGTCCTAGGTAGAGAGTAATCAGACCTAGGGAGGGAATTATTTATTGTAATCATTTGAGTGGTTTCGAGCATTATCGATTGAGCCTGACTCAATGGTTATTGTGTATGTTGGCTAGTTGACCTGTTTATTATACTTTGGACAAGATTGTCTTGAAGAGTTAATAAAATACACGTTACTCCTAGTTTTCTTACATTGTGTGAAAGATCATGTGTGTTTGAGTCAATTTCCTGATCTTTGTAAGTGTGTGTTTTTCTTTTTGCTACTAATCCTTTCTTTATGTGAGTTATTATCCATTATGTTTGTGGGTGTACTTGTGCAGGTAAACACTGAAGGTGTAGTCCATGGTTCTTGTAGAATCCCATCATAATGAGGGATTCAGGGTAGGACAAGCAGTGCCACATGACCAGCCAACTCTAGAGAGCTGGCCCCGTGACAGTTGGTATCAGTGCACATGGTTTGTGTTTTATAGGATTATGTTTGACTAAGTTAAACATTATTGTGCCTTCCCTTATCGAGTTAGTCTAGTGTTATGTCTGATTGTGTTTGAGTCAGTATGATAGGAGATCTATCTAGCATTTTGCTCAAGAAAGTGGCCAGTAGGGGTTGAGAGCAGATTTGGGGCAAAGGTGAAGGTGGTGGAAGTTGCCATGGTGGTAAGTCAAAAGTTACTATAGTGGGGGAAGGCCTTATTAAATGAGTTGGTGCCTAGTTCCAATTGATGGGGGACTGTGTGGGTATGAGATTTAGTACGCTTGAAGAGAAGGTGACAACCATGGGGCAGATGATCATATAACTTACTAGAAGGTTGGAAAAGAGCCAGGTGTTCCAGACAGAGTTATAGGATGAAGTGGATTTATACCGATCAGTGGTATCAAGTTTGGTGAAAGCATCAGGGTTTAGTTCTTCTTTAGTTGTGAAGCTCCCCAAGTTGAAGGAACTAGAGTGTTATGATGGTGAGCGAGATGACCATCTTTTGGAATGTTTCTTCTAGGACATGGAGGAGTTCTTGGTAGGGTTAGGGGGTCTGTTAGGTGTATAGGAGGTGCACACTACAGCAAGGTACCTCACAGGTACAACAAAGGTTTGGTATAGAACCTTGGCTAATGACATTGCATCAAGGAGTTTTACGTGGAAGATGGAATCTTAGGAGGATCTGAAAGAAGCCCTTAGGGATCAATTTTGACCTATGAATGCAACATGGTTGGCTAGACCAAGTTTAGTTAGTTGAAGTAAGTGGGGGAGATGAGAGAGTATATCGATTCTTTTTAAATCCTTTTATTGGAGGCCACCGATATGTCAGAGGTGGATAAGTTGTTTTAGTTTACTCATGGTCTTTAGTCATGGGCTCAAGGGGAGCTCCATCACCATGAAGTATCCAATGTTATCAAAACAATTAATGTAGTAGATAATCTCTTAGATTTTAGAGAGGGTTATTCATCCAAAAATGCCTTGGGCCCTTGCGCATCCATGTGGGGAGGCATTGGTAAGGGGTTGAGTAAGTCTTCAGGGAAGCCAGTGAGTGACCAGGGAAGGAAGGCTACTTTGGAATTGTTAGAGGGATCTTGTAAGTCTTAGAGCACTTCCATGGGTGGCAAGAAGAAGTCACTAGTTGGAAAGTTAAGTAGGAAGCAGTTTTATTTGAAGTGTTAGACGTGTGGTAGGAGTCAGTACAATTAGGATTGCCTGAAGTGGTAGGGCGTGTTTGCAGTTTAGATGGAGGATCTAGATAAATAGTGTGAGAAAACAATGTGTGTGCTTAGGGGAGCTCAATGCTAGGTAAAGCTTAGGTTTAGAGGTGGTCATTGTAACTTACTGGGGTTGATTATTGTGGAAGGGGTGCTCGTAGACTCAGGTGGTCCTGAAAATGGAAGTCAACCAATTTAGACTTGGAAGCTTGGCCTCTAGACCCTCAGGGGTTCAAGTAGGCTTAGAGTAGGTACAAGCCATCCATTTTGTGCTGAGATAGGGTTTACCTAGGTTAGGTAAGGTAATAGTTTTTCCCCGTCTTGAAGTTCTTTTATGTTAGATCCATTGCAGACGTGCATGGTGAAGATTGTGTAGAGGAGTGGGATTGGGAAGATGAAAGGGGTGTTGGGTTGAGTATGCAGAAGAGTGAAACAATTGGTGAAGAGTTAGTGTATCTTGTGTTGCTTTTTGGCAGTTGGGATGTTGAAGGGGAGTAACAGGGTCCTCTTTCCTATTGATGTGAGGTGGGTTCTTCATAGCCATGGTGTATGCTCAAGGAAACATCATCTTGTTGTGTCATAGAGAATATAATTGATCAAGTGCATCATGTTGGTTCCAGAGGAGAGTTCTTGGATAAGAGCTCCATTCCTATTATTGGGCTTGGGGTGTTTGATATGAAGGGTTGTCTTTGCCTATTATACTCTTGTTTTGGAGTTTTAGTATTGTTTTGGGGGAAAGTTTGATGGGGTCACTTAGGCTTTGTTGGGTTTATGAAATCTTGAAGAGGTGGGTCATTAGGAGCCATTTTCCTCCACCCCAAGTTTGGGGGTTGGCAAGATCAAGTTGATTTTGTGAAGCTACATTGGTTTGGTGTGTCTTGTGTAGGCAAGTTTGTCTACATGCTGAAGTTGCCAAAGATTTAGTTTGTTCTCAATTTGTGACCAGTTGGATGCCTTAGTCACTAATGAAGCCGAACCAACGATGGTTCCCACCTAAGCACCCTTCTGTGTATGTAATGGGTTAACCCGGAGTGATAGTTGGAATAGTTTGTTGAGGTGAAGACAGTGGGTTACTTGGCAATTTGAAGTGGAGGGAGTTTCTAGTGGTGTTGGAATGGGAGTTTTTTAGCAAGCTGGGAGCAGGTTGAAACCCTCAAATTTAAGGTCATGGAGTTTGGCCTTAGTCTCTTAAATCTAAATGGAACCTAAATAGGGGAATTGTTTATCTCTTGGATTTGGGTTTGAAAAGGAGGCATGTTAATCTCTTGACTCTGAAGGGAGCTTGAAAAGGGGATGTGTTTATCTCTTAGCTTTGGGTCTAAAAAGGGGATGCGTGGTCTCTTGACTCTGGATTTTAGATAGAGCCTAGAAATGGGGCGTGTTGGCCTCTTGGCTTAGATTGGATCTGAAGAAGGGACTTGTTAATCTTTTGGCTCTAGATTGAGTCTAAATAGAAGATCACCTCATAAATTCCTGTCAGTGGAGTCGTGCCAGTGTTGAGGACGTCATTGATTTTGAAGCGGGGGAGTTTATGAGGGATGTGTTGCTTCAACATTCCTAACTACATTCACGAGTTGATCCACCTTGATCAAATGAATGGTTAGCTTTCTTGGCACAGTGATTTGGGTGAATGCAAGTCTGAATTGTCAAATTGGTGAAAAGTGAATCATTGTGAAGTTGGTGTGTTAGTCCCAAGTTTATGTGGACTGTGGGCACGTGTTCGTGCAAGCGTCATGCAAGTTTTTGTGAGTAGTTTTGTTGGTCTTGGATTTTGTGAAGCAAGGGTTGGGTTGTCCTAAGTAGAGACTAATCAGACACGGGGAGGGAATTGTTCATTATAATCATTCGAGTGGTTTTGAGCATTATCGACTGAGCCTGACTTGGTGGTTGTTGTGTATGTTGGCTAGTTGGCCCATTTATTGTACTTTAGATCGGATTGTCTAAAGAGTTAATAAAATACACATTATTCCTAGTTTTCTTGCATTGTGTGAATGCTCATGTGTGTTTGAGTCGATTTCCTAGTCTTTACAAGTGTGTGTTTTTCTTTCTGTTGCTAATCCTTTCTTTATGCAAGTTGATGTCCACTGTGTTTGTGGGTGTACTTGTGTAAGTAAACACTGAAGGCATAGTCCTTAATTCTTATAGAAACCCATCACAATGATGGATTCAGGTTAGGATAAGTAGTGTCGCACAATCGACCAACTCTAAAGAGCTGGCCCGGGTGACAGTATGTATCACATATGTTGATTGTGGTTATATGTAAAAATGGGTTGTGTTGGTTTTCATTTGTGTTTGGTCATAGGTGGTGGTCTAAGTACCATGGTAGTTTACTATAATAACTCTGTATATCATTTGGGCATATTTTATTTGTTCATCCTTATTTAGTTGTTTGTGGATTGGCATTATTCATATGTGAGTGTCACTTGGGTGTCTATAAATTGAACACTTTTTTTAAAATGTATTTTTGTGTTTTGGAGCTTTGTGTTTTTGGAATGTATTTTTATTCTTATGTATTTTTAAATAGGTGAGGATCCTTCTCTCATAAACCAAAATTTTTTTTATAACATTTTACTAATATAATAAATTTTTATGACTTTAAAAAACTAATAAATAAAATCCTACAAAATTTAGGTGACAACTAAAAACAATGAATCAAATCTAAAAATTCTATGAAGTAATTTTAAAATTAATAACTCAAATATTATATTAAAGAAAAAAATAAAAATAAAAAAAATATGTAAAATATTTTGATTACTTAACATTAATATATGATTAAGTTAATCTCAAATTAATAATAAATGTGAAATAAAAATGACTTACAAATTATTGTATATTTTTAAAACTTTTTCTTAAAAAATCAACTAATAAAAAATTAAAATAATGGATTATATTCATTGTATTGTATTTCTCCTACTAAAATATATTATTTAATTGAGTAATGATTGTGAAATAAAAAAGTTAAAAATAAAAATTTAAAAGTGATGACTCCTCTCAATGGTATAAAATATTTGTATGTTAAATTTGTTCCTTTACTTTATAATTATAAATGCATAAAATTATAACTATAATTAAAAAAATTTATTAAAAAACTCATATTCATGATTTCTCTCTTAACAAATATTTTAAAGTTGGTCTCTTTATTTTAAGATTATTAATAACATACAAATAATTTTAAAATTAATTAAAAATTTAATTAATTTTATAAACATAAAAAATATAATATTAAATACTATTTTTTAAAAATTTAAATAACATACTATTTTTTTTTAAATATACATTTTTTTATTTTTATAGAATAAATTAAATCCAAAGATTGTATTTAGTCTATATTTATTTACTTAAACTTTTTTAATCCCATAAAATAATTTTAATTTTATTGTAAATATTAATATTAAAATATATAAAAAACAGTGAAAACCTACCTTAATTATATAAGAAATAATATTAAACATTTTTAAGCATATATTAAATATTTCAAACAATATTTTTTGGGCATTCCCCATATTTCTATATCAAATGATTTGGAATCTTATATTGCTTAAAATTATTATTTTCTATATTTTTTAATAATATAAAAATATTAGATTAAAAAATTAAAATTATACATATATATATATATATATATATATATATATATATATATATATATATATATATATATATATATATAACTCAACATTTCAAATCAATATGTATAATCCATTATTAAACTAAAAAATAATAAATATATTTTATAATCATTTTTTTCACAACCTTTTCAACTCATTCACATGGGTGGATAATCGCATGATAAGAACCTTACAAAATGAATACAAACATTTAAGTTATATATAGTGTTTAGATTGATTTAAGTTATATTCCAGGGTTAAATTAACAAAAAAACCAAAACCAACATTTCTGTCTTGTGCGAGGGTGTGGCTTAGTCGTGGCCCTTGATAGGCAGGATTTGTGATTGGTGTGGAGAAACCCTATTTAGTTTGTATGAAGAAAATTGTGCTGTTCATATCAGTTTTATAAAGACAATCAAATAGGAGTCGATCGGTTAAGGTGAGGATTGTACTTTTGATGATTTTGACAATATGAATTTCTTTTATTCATAGTTGTTTAGTCAAAAGAATTCACTAATTTAAATGTACGCTTATTCATCATGATAATCTATTATATATTTATTTCCAAAATATGAATTGAGATGTCGACATTCTATATAATTCAATGATTTCATATAAATAAAGAGACAAAAAAATGATCATAAATTAACATTTTATATTTCAATTATAATTTTATACATTCTATTACAAATTATGAATTAGTATAATAAATTATAAATCATTAATATATTGAGTATTCATAGATTTCATTTAGAAATGACTAAAAACTAATGAATAAAATATACTAAACAATAATAACTCAATTTCCATAAATTAAAAATAAAAATTAAAAAATATATAATAGTTTTCAATTATTTGATATTATTAAATAAATTAAATTAATTTCATATTAATAAAAAAACCTGAATTAAATTAATCTCATATTAATAAAAAATGAAATATAAGAATGACTTAGAAAACATTATATGTTTATAAAACTTTATTAATAAAAAAAAGTTAAATGATAAAAACCCCAAGGATGTATTATATTCATCGTATTCATGTTCGTACCACGAAAATACATAAGATAAGAGTTTAAATCATGAGGGGTAACTATTAAAAATATAAATAAAATTATGATTAGATGGAGAATCAAATTTAAAATTGCAATTTCATTAAAATGATTGAAAATACATAAACATTCAAATATTTATATTAGTAGTTGTTCTAAGGGTACAAAGAATGTCAGAAGAAATATATATTTGGTTTTCATGTTTTTTGTGGTAAGTGATCAATTCTCACATTGGTAGTGTTAATGACTAACTTGATCAACTTGTGATTTTTTTAAATAAGTGTTTTAAGTGTATGATGTGGAAACCCTTATTAATTAAGAATTAAACCTATCAACTCTCCCTGGGACCCCGACCGGTCACCAATCGATCACACTTACTCTCAAACAATGATTTCTCTATCAAAATATTCACATTATAATACAAACAATGTCCCTTTATGCACCCATGTGGCATGCACTTTGAAAAATCTTTGATACTCAATTCAACTGCAACAAAAGCAACAAGATAGACTTCATAACCTCTATTTATTTCCTACATTAGTGAAAATGCATTATTGATTTGATTCACATATTTGACGTGGAGTCTTTATGCAATAAAATAGAAAATAGTCTATAACATATCCCACAATCTTGCAAGCTACAAATCCTTTTATAATAGGTGTAGCTCATTTAAATCCAACTACCATAAAAGTCAAGGTATGTATATGACATGAGCCTTCTAATGTATGATATCCCCTTAAATAGTTTGCTATTACACCTCATCATCAACGGCCATGATCATCATTGTCTGAATCACTTTGAAATCTATCACCGGCCAAAATTTGGAGATAGCTTCTCCATTCATGAATTTCAAATATTTCATAGGAATAACATTAGCACAACTGGTTTACCCTACCCATCAATTTAATAGAATTTAAAACAACTAATAGAAACATGTTTTGCCCTTCATAGTACAGTTACAAACCAAAATGACAATTCTATCATTTTTTAGAAATAATAGTAACAATTTCTAAGCACTAAAACCCACTAAAATGGCATCTCTAAAATGCAAAATATCATTACTTTGGTGGTAGACAATCAGGGAACTACCCTTTAGTCAGGCATAAGAGTCATAAACATATAACTCACGTTTGTAGAGAAATAATTCCACACTTCTTCTTAGCTTTGAACTAAACACCCTTTGCAATCATTAAATGGCAACCACCACCACACTTTGAAACACATCTTGAACCTATGGTTTTGAGGGTTAAAAATATTTCATAACCAAAAAATGATTCAAGTAAGAGTTTTTTACAAACATACTTATCACCAGTACACGGATAAAATAGATATGACCCATTTCACCAGGGTTGTTACATAGAAACATTCCATAATTTCTGATAGAGACTGATCCCAATAAATAAAAACAACTATAAAAGCTTGCCAGAACACAAAAATATAAAAAATGATGTAAATAAAATCAGATCTCAAATCGGATATACATGACAAATGCCCAAAAGAAAGAAACCTAAATAAAATCCTATTAGATGATGTAAAAATCTCTCGTAATCCTAATAGAGTGGTGGTGGTGTGAAAACTAATTGTATTAATTTAAAACAACCATGTATTCATACTTAATTTAAAACTACCATGTATTCATTCTTAATTTAAAACTGTCATGTCTTCGTAGAGAGATGAGTTTATAGAGTTAAAATTTTAGTTGAATATGGAAGATGTTCACCACTTTTAAAAGGTAGTGTATGTAAACAATCGACACTTTTTATGAATAATGGAAGATGTTTAAAACTTTATTGTGGTGTATATAGACATTGGGTACATTTCACTAAATGAGATTTAGCCCATTGCACATTTACTTGATAGCCTCATAATGAACCACAAAAAGAATGGATGACATTTTGTCATGTTAGCCACTTATCCTCAAAACTACAGTAGAATAAGAAAGGTGGCAATAGAGTTTGCATGCATAATATACACATAGATTATTTGTTTGGGAGCAATTAAAAACTTATATCCAACCACTCTGATTAGAAAAATACCACTCAAAATATATTATTCACAAAAACATTACTAGAATATAAATTAAAACAAATGGTAGTAGCAGGACTAGAGCCAATATCTAAATCCATTCACATTCTAGGGGAGCCCAGTAAAACCACTACCTCCATGCTGCAGACTGGAACTAGATTCATCTAGAAGTTTACCCCCATCAAAAAGGTCCATGATCATCTTTGTGTGTAAGTTTATTTGATCTTTCCACAAAAATATTCAAAAACAATCTTCAAACCCTCAAGGAAAGAATAATTTTAATGTTATTCTAATTATTTTTATGTGTAGCTTCTATTTCTATGCCTATGACATGACAAAGCAAACATAGACCATCATTTTTTTAGCTACATGAATGAGGATGTGAGGCAATGCCTGCTCTATGATTCTCTTGAGAAGGATGCAAGGCTTATAGGAGTGGAATAAAAGGTTTCTAAAAAAATGTTCTTGACTTTGCTTGATGAAGAGAAAAAGTTATGGAATTCTCATGAATATGAAGAGAAGAGTGGGGTACTCTTTTTGCCAGGAATTCTAGGCCCAATACAAAGACAGGCCATAGAGAAATTTTGTAAGACTTATGGGAAGGTATTTCACTTTTAGCAGTTTGATAAGGGTGATACTCTGCCTCTAGGCTTGCCACAGCTAATGAAAACTTTGACCATAGTTAACCAGCTACACAAATAACTTGCTAAAGGTAAAATTATACACAAGTTTAATATATGGGTTATAAATGAGTATGAAAATTTTCTTAAATCCTAGGTTTTAAAGTTTAATTCATATATGGGTATTAATAATTTTGATCTTAACTATAATTTTTTTTAACGAGCATTATTATCAAATATGCATAAAAGATATAATTATTCATAAGAGAGGGAAAATCACTAGTATATGACTGGACCTGATCATGCCATACATCCATTGGCCATCAATCAGGGTAGTTGGACCTACCTGGGAGATATGCATTGGTGATATCCTTTATTAGTGGGTGATGTTAATGGCAAAATTTTGAACAACATTTAACACCTCTTTGAGGCACCTTTCTGACTTGACATTGAGCATACTCTTTACCTTCCACACCAAAGAGATTGGAACCATCACCCTACGCATAGAGAGGCATGTGGCCATGTCGAAAGGCCAAGTGAACTCTAAAATAGGTAACGACTGATCCAAACAGACATGATTGATCCCAAATGCAACTTTCCTTAATTCAATACTCAATACTCTGCTCACTTAATTCAAAAATTAATGAAAGTCTAGGGTCAGTTTTCAAGATATCAATGAATGCATATTGAACATGATCCTTATAAAATCAAATTCCACATAGCTATATTAAATGTTAAATCAAAACTGTATTGTTTGCAATACCCATATTTGCACTATGACTACAACAAAATAGTCCTCCCTTTGTCATGCAATTACGATAAGTTAATGTCTAATCTCGATCAAAGTGAGGTGGGCAATAACATTAAAAAAATAGTGAATCACCTTGAATGAAATAACTTTTTTTATTTTTACGTTAAAAAAATCACTACTCTACTTTGTAAAGGTCTAATATTTTCTTATTGGCACACTAATCCATATCATCTGATTGGCCAATAGTTTGAAAACTAATTCCAAGTTAGAGCTAGCTGGTTCCAATAGTCGCCCCTCCAGGACTAATAAACACGCACATTTTTAGTGGAGTTGGATCTTTGGATCAAATAGCTGATTCTATATTCAATAGAATTAAAAAGTTTTACATTTTGTTCTATTAGTTAAACATAAATGGTCATATATATACACACAATTATTTATGGGTATATGTACAATTCAATGCTTTATCAATGAATATTGACACTTATTTTTTGCAACTTGCCATCTTAAATGAATAGTCAAACACATATCTTAAATTTTTAGTGTTTCAAAATATTCTCACTTTTAAATTTAATATATTTTTAGATGTATCTATTATTGCTGAATATAAATATATTATAAATAATATATTATTACACAAATAAATAATTAAATTTATTTATTATTTAAATATAAAAAATTATGCATGAATCCTAGTTGAACAAATAACTATTCCATCAATAAAACATGCTCATTGTATAAGACGTATAAGAGCTATTAGAACATGCTCAGCGTATAGGGCCTTTCCCCCTAGTAACCAGTTTGTTTTAGGATTATTGAATCTTTTTTTACTCTGAAGATCCTCAAGAGAAAATAATAGTGTAGTGCATACAGGGGAATTTATGGTGCATAGACCTTTTATTAGAAAAGCACTTAAGAACATATTCTACCATTTTATTATTTAAAGTGAAAAGCATAATGTATTAGCTAAACCCCCTGAAGATTTTGGGTATAAGGTTTTATGGAAACAAAAACTAAAACTGCAACTGGTAGTAAAGCAAGGGATTAAAACATAGAAATTAGATCATATTAAAGTCTCACTTTATAATGGAAAGCTAAATGTGGCAACAGGACTCATGACCTTATGGAATCCATCCATCCATGTGATCGATCAATAGCATGGAGGCAGAGAGAAACTAGCTGTCAAAATGAAGGTGACATTGTACGACCGCTTCTCATTCCACTTTTGAAAGGAGAGTGTGGTCGGCTTCACCACAATGCTCACTCCAGCCAACGCACTTACAACAACTCTGTATTTTTGTTGATAAGTGATGCATGCTATCCTCTATTGTGCATGCTTTCCTCTCCAAATGCAATCCTCACCTCTCAACTGTAGTTCTCATCAGTGCATAAGATTCTTTTAATTACAATTTATCCTTTTTAATTCAGTTGTTAATATTGTTTTAAACAAACTATAGTATTTTTTTAGTGAAGCCAATAATGCATGAAGAAATGCATGTTTAGAGATATAGATATTTTTTTGTAACTATTTTTTAATTTATAGGCATGAATAAAGAACAGTTTAATAGGCTGTAAAAAATATAGAATTTTGTATTAATGTTATGCTCCTTTTTTTTGTCTGAGTTAATTCTTTCTGCTGTTATTATTAATTAGTTTGTTAGATGGTTGGGTCTAGATAAAATCTACATTTGGTATCAGATCTGGTATTTTTTTTTGGGTTAAAGATTTAGTAGTTAGAATTTTGTCAAAAATTTATCATGTCAAATTCTAACTCCTTGCCCAGTCCAGAATTTGATGAAAATGGGTATGATTATTGGTGTATCAAAATGATGAATTTTTTTATAGGAAAATATTTGTGGGAGATTATTGAATCAGGTTATGCATAGCCAGCTGATTGGAATGCCCTCACAAAAAATGATAAAATAGCTAAGGAGGCTAAGAAGAAGAATGCTCAAGCCTTATTTCATATTCAAATAGCTCTAGATAAGAGCCTATTTCCATGAATTGTAGGAGAAAAGACAGTAGAGGATGCTTGAAAGACTCTAAAATAAGTTTACCAAGGTAGTGATCAAGTCAAAGTTGTCAAGTTACAGACATTGAAGAGAGAATTCAAGATTTTGAAGATGCAAGAAGCTGAAATTGTGAGTATCTATTGTGTCAAAGTAAAAGATGTGATCAATAAGATGGCTACACCTGGTGAAATTGTTAACAATGAGGTTGTGATCAAAAAGGTGCTGAGGACTCTCACACCAAGGTGGAACCATGTTGCCATAATCATAGAAGAAAGCAAGAATTTGTCTACCTTTCAATTTGATCATCTAGTTGGATCTTTGATGTCTCATGAAGAAAGATTAAGAGATTCATTTGGAGAAAGTGATAAGAAATTTTTTTCATCCAATTACAAATCACAAAGTATGAAGATGTCAATATTAGTATCAAAAGTAATCAAGGCCAAGGTAGAGGTCAAAATCAGAATTACTCAAGAGAAAATAGAGGCAAAGCCGGTTTTTGAGGAAGATGTGGTTTTAAAGGAAGAGGTAGAGGCCGATTTGATAAAAGAAATATCCAGTGTTATCATTGTAACATGTATGGCCACTTTAATTATGAGTGTAGATTAAAATAAGGTAATAATGATAAAAGTGTTCATTATGCTCAATAAGGTGATGAGAATCCTCCAGATAATTTATTTTTATCTTATGACAAAGCTGAAAATATTTTTAAAGATGTTTGGTATTTAGATTCGAGATGTTCTAACCACATGTCAGGGAATGAAAAACTTTTTTCTATAATGGATGAAAGTTTTAAATCCAAGATCAAGCTTGGTGATGACAAATCATTGGAGGTTACTGTAAAAGGAGTTATGGAAGTCCATAAAAAAAAAGGTATGAAGAGTGTTAAAGACATTTATTACACTCCAAAGTTAAAGCATAATTTGTTGAGTGTTGGATAATTATGTGAGAAGAATTATAAAGTTATATTTGAAAATAAACAATGTATAATTTATGATAAGAATCAAGGAAATAGGGTGGTAACAGTTATGCCTATGACAAAGAATAAGATGTTCCCATTGAAGTTTGGTGAACATAAAAAGAACCTTGTCAATATGGCATATGAGGATACAAGTTGGTTGTGGCATCTTAGGTATGGGCATTTAAATTTTCATAGTTTAAAAATTCTAACATCAAAAGCATTAGTTTCTAGTTTGCCTAAGGTTGAAGAGCACAAGGAAGTTTGTGAAGGATGTGCTAAAGGAAAACATGCAAGAGAGAAATTTCCAAAAGGCAATGCATAGAGGGCTCATTATCCACTCTAGTTAGTTCATTCAGACATTTGTGGTCCTATGCAGACAAAGAGTTTAGGTAAGTCATCATATTTCATTACTTTTATTGATGATTACTCATGACAGTGTTGGGTTTATTTTTTGAAAATCAAAGGTGAAGCTCTTGAGACATTCAAGAGGTTTAGAGCCCTTGTAGAAAATGACAAAGGGTGTAAAATCAAATGTTTAAGGACTGATCATGGAGGAGAATTTTATTCAAAATTCTTTCAAGGTTATTGTGATATGCATGGCATCAAAAGACAACTCACCGCTGCATACACACCTCAACAAAATGGTGTAGCTAAAAGGAAGAATCATACAGTGGTGGAGATGGCATGAAGCATGCTACAAACAAAAATATTAAGCAATTCTTTTTGGGGAGATGCAGTTGCTACAACAGTATATATTCTCAATCAGACTCCCACTAGTGTACTTGGCAGGATGACTCTGTATGAAGCTTGGTATGAGAAAAATCCAAATGTTAATCATATCAAAATTTTTGGTTGCTAAGCCTATGTTCATGTTCCTGATCAAAAGAGGCAAAAATTAGATCCCAAAAGCGAGTCATGTATTTTTGTTGGATATAGTGAGGAAAGTAAGGCTTATAGGTTATATAATCCTCTCACTAATAGGCTTATTGTGTCAAGAGATGTGTTTTTTTATGAAGGGGGAGTTTATGGTCATCAAAAAGGCCATATGGAGAAGTCAAAATCTGTTTTAAATGAAGTTATTATGGATGATATTGATCATGGGCAGCCCAGTAATATTTTTATTCCCAAGTGCTACAAATCTACCAAGTAACCCCTCATCTAGTTGTTCAATTCCAAGTGTATGTCCAAATTCAAGTCCTAGTTCTACAAGGAAGGTAAGAAGATTGAGTGACATTTATCAAAGGAGTTCAAATCGAGCACATGAAAAAAATCCAAGAGGTGAGACACTGAATTTTGCTTTACTTACCAAGGCTGATTTTGAACCATCATGTTTTGAAGATGCATATACTGATAAAGTTTGGATGCAAGAAATGCAAGAAGAGATGGATTCTATTCATAGGATTGACACTTGGGAGCTTACAAAGCTTCCACATGACAAGAAGAAGATTGGCACCAAATGGGTCTATACGACTAAGTGTAATAGTGATGGAAGTGTTGAAAGGTATAAGGTGAGATTAGTTGCTAAAGGCTTCACACATAAGTATGTCATTGATTATGAAGAGACATTTGCACCAGTAGCAAGACAAGAGACCATTAGAATGTTGGTTTCATTAGCAGCTCAAAAGAATTGGAGCATCCATCATATGGATGTGAAAAGCATCTTCTTGAATGGGTACTTAGAAGAAGAAGTATATGTGGAACAACCACAAGGTTTTGAAGTGCAAGGAAACGAAAATCATGTTTACAAGTTAAAGAAAGCTTTGTATGGCCTCAAACAAGCACCAAGAGCATGGTATGCTAGGATTGATGGATATTTTCAAGAGAATGGCTTTCAAAGAAGTAAGAGTGAACCTACCCTTTACTACAAATAAGAAGGTAATGATATTCTAATTGTAAGTTTGTATGTTGATGACTTGTTATATATGGGTTACAGTTCTATGATGAAGGATGAATTCAAAGTTTTCATGATGAATGAATTTGAGATGAAAGATTTAGGCCTCATGAAATATTTTTTAGGAATGAAGGTTTATCAAAGGGAGAATAAAATTTTCATTTATCAAACAAAGTATTCTAAAGATATGTTGAAGAAACTTGATATGGTTGATTGTAAACCAGTCTCCACTCCAGTTGCTCATGGAGTTGTGTTGTGTAGAGATGATGGTGCTGAAAGAGTTGATGAGACAGCCTATAGAAGTATTGTTGGAAGCTTAATGTTTCTAACTCATACAAGACCTGACATGGCTTATTCAGTTTCACTTGTTTCAAGGTACATGACAGAGCCATCATAAATACATATGAAGGCAACCAAGAAAATTTTGAAGTATATGAAAGGCACTCTAGACTTTGGTATTCATTACTACACTTTTTAAAAGTTCAATCTTGTTGGTTTTAGTGATTCTGATTGGGGAGGTAGTTTGGATGACCGAAAGTCAACATCTAGGAATTGTTTTTCTTTTGGTTTTGGTTTGATTACTTGGAGCTCAAAGAAGCAAAGTATAGTTGCCCTTTCTTCTACAGAAGCAGAGTATGTTGCAGTCACTTCAGTAGGTACACAAGCATTATGGCTTAGAAAATTTCTTGAAGAAATTGGAGAGATTCAAGTTCAGCCCACAGTTATTTTTTGTGATAACATTAGTGCTATTAAATTGGCCAAGAATCCAGTCCATCACAGCAGGGCAAAACCTTTTGATTTAAAACATCATTTTAGCCGAGATTTAGTGCAGATGAAGGTTGTAGAATTGAAATACATCAACACTAAAGAATAGTTGGCAGATATCTTCACGAAAGCAGTTGCAACAGATCAGTTTTTGACACTCAGAGATTAGATTGTGAGCCCTCTCAGCATCAAGGGGGAGTATGTTGATAAGTGATGCATGCTATCCTCTGTTGTGCATGCTTTCCTCTCCACATGCAATCCTCACCTCTCAACTGCAGTTCTCATCAACGCATGAGATTCTTTTATTCATAGTTTATCTTTTTTAATTCAGTTGTTAAACATTGTTTTAAACAAACTGCAGTCTTTTTTTAGCGCAGCCAATAATGCATGTTTAGAGATATAGATTTTTTTGTAACTCCTTTTTTATATATAGGCATGAATAAAGAGCAGTTTAATAGGCTGCAGAAAATACAGAATTTTGTATTAATGCTGTGCTCCTTTTTTTTGTCTGAGTTAATTCTTTCTGCTGTTATTATTAATTAGTTTGTTAGATGGTTGGGTCTGGATAAAATCTACAATTTTGAAGCGCCATTACCCACGTTCGTGACAGTCCTCCTGTATTTCAACCCCTGGGTAGAATTAGAAACAACAAACAAAACCGAAAATGATGGATAGTTGACGTTTCCTAGATCTCTGTCACGAGGGACCTTTTTACTGCAATTGGCATTGCTCTTGGTTATCGTCCTCATCTGCCGGAGAGTGTAGCTCAAAGCGCACAGAAAATTCACGTAATCCTGCACGCCCATGTCGTAGACGAGACCGGGTGCGAGCGCTTGATTGGGGTTCACGTGACCCGCACCGTGCGCAAAAGGGAGTGAAGTCGCCTTGGGTAGAACCATCGCTGAGGGGTTTCCCTATGTTGTCCAGAGTGTAGGCCGTGGTGACGAGGGCGGATCTGATGGCAACTGGGCTCCAGTTTGGATGAGCGCCCTTGATTACGGCCTCAATACCGCTCACATGGGGACAGGCCATTGATGCTCCGGATATTATATTGAACTTTACCTTGCGTGTATCTATTTCCAGGTTGGAAGGTCCTACGGCGCGCGTCCAGGCAGCCATGATGTTTACGCGTGGCGCGATTATGTCCGGCTTCAAAATTTGCGGCGTCGCAGAATTGGGACCTCTGGACGAGAACGACGCTACCACGGGCGCAGGCTTGGTCTCAACGACGGTGAGGCCGGTGAACTCTATAGTCGCCGTTGGTGCTCTGCTTGTTTTAATGTAATTTTTTATCAACTGTCCACTTTTAAAGCCCACTGCTACAGCCGGAAGCAAATCGCTATTTGCACTGGGAGCTTCGCCTTCTTCTGCCCTATTAACCAATATCATACCCACGCCCCAGTTAGATTTCACCATGTAACCCTTTTCGACATCGGAGTTGATTCCTGTATGACACACTACAATTTTGCCTTTCACCTGCCAGAGGTCCAGCGTGTCGTCCAGGCAGAAATTACTACGAATATCGCTATCGGGTGCATAAATAAGGGGAAAGACTTTACCTTTGGGCAACGCTTGTTTGCTGTACAAGGACTTGCCACTGTAACGAACCTCCTTGCCCAAAACTTGAGTCGCCGGGAAAGACCTATCGAGTGTGCTAGCACCCACAGTGGTGACCCAGGGAGCAATATTGTTCACAGTCCTTGCATCTGGACCCGCATTCCCAGCCGAGCATGAAACGAAGATCCCTCTCTGCATGGCTGCAAACGCACCGAGTGCAATTTCGTTCGTAGCATAATCCGCATTGTGCATCCCTCCAATGGACAGCGACAAAATATTTACACCGTCTTTAACCGCTCTTTCCATCATAGCAAGAATATCGGAGATGTCACACCCTCGAGACCAACAAACCTTGTAAACGGCAAATCTTGCTGCGGGTGCCATGCCTACGGCAGTACCGTTAGCAAACCCGAAAAAGTTAGCATTCTTTACAGGCGATCCCGCAGCGGTGGAGGCCGTGTGTGTTCCATGACCATCCCCGTCCCTGGGAGATCTGTAGTCTCCGTCGTCGTCCACGGGGCTTCCCCTGGAAGCTTCATAGCCTTTACAGAAGAACCTTGCGCCGATCAGTTTCTTATTACAGTGAGACGCGTTGAACGCAGTCCCGGATTCACATCTTCCCTTCCAATGGGAAGGCACCGCCTTCATTCCACGGTCGCGGAAGCTGGCACTCTCTGGCCAAACTCCGGTATCCAACAGCCCCACAACGATATCATGGGATTTATTGGACTGGTTACTCCATACACCATTCTTGGAGTCTAATCCCAAAAAGTGCGGAGTGCGCGTGGTGTCGAGGTGGTACACAGTCCCTGGACGCACCGCTAAAATTCCTTCCGTCTTCTCCAAGGCCTCAGCTTGCGCCGGAGTGAGCTGCGCTGCAAATCCATGCAAAACCTGATTGTAATTGTATAAAATATACTGTGATCCGTCAGCTTGATCAACGCCATGCAAGGAATTGACCAGAGATGAATGCCATCGCTGAGGATTATCAAAAGACGGGGGCATCTGCGATGCGAACGTGTGGACTATGTAAGTGTGGAGAGAGGCATCCTTGACAGAGACTGATGCAATTGGATAAGTTGCAACAAATGCTAAAAAATAGAGAAACCAAACCGATTCGTATGAGGAATTCTTGTCCATGCTTTCTCAGAGCAAACAATTTCTGCATTAAACTCTGCTCTACAAGGAAGACATTACATGGAGGGATGGAAAATGCGGTTTCAGGTCGCTTACTTACTTACAATCTATGAAGGGAACAATCCATCCTACAGTCCTACTAGCCGTATAGGGTCTATCACTTGAGATAGTGGCCAGTAGGGGTTAAATTTGACGGTCACCCTTCCCTGTCAAGAAATTTTTTTGTGACGGTTTTTAAGATAATGTCACCTTGCACGTAACGTTCATTTATCATTTTTGACTTTCATAATTTTATATAGAAATTAATTACACTTATTGATCATGTGATGGGGAACCCTGAACAACTCTCCAGATGGATATTTCTCAAAATTTCTCAAGCGTTGAACCGAAGCATTCCCATCCCTGTGGAGTCCATAGAAACCCTGCAGAGTCTGTAGAAATGGACCTGCAGAGTCCGTAGAAAACTTCACTGATAGTGCTGAGTCCGTAGAAATCCAAACTCTGCAGAGTCCGTAGAAATGGACTTGCAGAGTCCGTAGAAAACTTCACTGCTACTGCTAGTGATGACTCTGTTGACTCTCCCATGACAATTTCATCCCAGGGATCGCATTTGAGATTTTTTTTAAAAAAAAAGTACACACGTGTCAAGGATCAAATACAATTGTGTAAATAGAAAACCAGAAAAATGGTTAGACTTTACTAGTTATTTAGTAGTTTATCAGCATTTTCGCACTCAAGTTGCAAAATATTACTATTACACTTGAAACTAGCCTTTCTAGACTACTTTTGTGCTTTCGTTTTTAGCTGAAGTAGAATTATTTAATTGTGTTTTTATATAAAGGACAATGCTAGTTTGTAAAAATTCACTTAGCATCCCTAATTTTAAATTTCAAAAACCTTTAATTTCAATTTTCAAAGCCTTTCATTTCAAATTTAAGGCCACCTTGCAAATTTGATCACTGTTTACAGATGTGTATGGCGTTGGCCATAGGAGCGAACAGCTCAACATGGTTCAACACTGCAGTGCTGTTAACATCCATGAGAAATTTCCCCCACAGCAGGGGCACTGTTATAGGCATCCTCAAGGGCTTTGTGGGTCTGAGTGGTGCTATTTTTGCTCAGTGATCAACAACAATATTTCCAGAGAATCCAATCGTGGTTCTTTTTCTATTGGCAGTGGCACCAACCCTTGTCTCTCTACCTTCCATGCATTTTATTGTACCAATCAAACCCACAATTGGTTGTAGGGATGATCCAGAGGAGCATGAACATTTTTTATTCATCATAGTTGCTTGTATTGGCCTTGCAATTTACATTTTAGGATTCACAATTCTAGAAAATTTTGTTTCCCTGAGGGGACGTTTCACCTCCAAGGTCATTCCAGTCACAATTTTGATGTTCTTGGCAATACCTCTTTTAATACCTTTTAGGATATATGTTGGTAGTCTTGTCAAATGGAACAAATGGCCTATTTCAACCAGTATGGAAGATCTAGAAAATGAGCCCCTGTTGAAGGCAGAGAGGCCAAGAGGAGATGTTCAAAACGACAGGTTTAGTGTGGTTTTCTACTACTACTTTTATAACTCATTGGATACATGCTGAGCTCTCCTTGTCTATTCTAAGCTAGTTACACTTTTACAGTTACATTAACGTTAATATGTTTCTTTCTTTCTTTCTTACTAGCAAAACGGTCTTGACGTTATGGCCTCTCAATATGGAGATAGAGAAGCAGAGGAAAGTTTGTTTGCAATGGCATATGGGGCTGTCCGGAGGCTGAACAAGGGTCCAAGAAGAGGCCAGGATTTTAACCTAAAGCAAACTCTGGTGAAAGTTGATTTCTGGTTATTGTTCTTCTCCTTCCTCTGTGGGGTTGGGTCTGGCATTACAGCAATTAATAACATGGGCCAACTTGGCGAGGCCCAGGGCTACTCGGATGTTTCAATGTTCATTTCTCTTATTGGAGTCTAGAACTTCTTTGGACGCCTAGGTGGTGGAGCTCTATCTGAATGTTTTGTCAGGAATTTATTCTAAGAACAATATTCTAGTTTGAAAATGCAGAATAGAATTTGCCAGTGTGTTTTAAAAACTCTTATATAGGTTATACATGTAGGATTTTTGCAGTTTAACTTTATTAGATATCATTTTTAGGGGGTCACTATCTAGAGTACTGAGTACTGGGGACTCTACACCCACTTTTAAAATTGGATACCCTTCATATGTACCAAAATGAAATGGATTGCACCATTTAATAGAAATGATATAATGCAGAAATAATCTTGCAAAAATGTTTCATGTTCCAGTGATAACATATTCTCTATGAGGCATCCATATACGTTGTATTGTGACTTTAGTAATAAGTACTCTTTCTTTTTTGGGACTTGTTTAAGTAATTCTAATCATCCTCTACTTTCAACCAAAATGACATACTTTTCTTATTGGTTATTTAGTCATTGATCTTAGAAGTTGTTATTTGTAATATGAGTTTATAAAGACTTATAAAAAGTTAGGGGAAATGTTTCAAAAATTAAATATCATAATTTTATGATTACATAGATTTGTCATGATATCACATTAAATCTTAAAAAATTACTCATTTGATATATCGTCTTAATTATTTATATTAAGATTGAAATTCTAAATCATTATATATTTCACAATTTAATCAAATTTATCAAGATAGATTATAAAATACAATTTTTAAATTTATAATCAAAACTTGACATTTAGAGTATTAATATTTGACTTTTAAAATACCAATACTTAAGTCTTACATATCATAATATGATTGGTTACTTTAAACACTTAAGCTTTAACAGAATATAACCCCTTAGTCTTTGATGTTAAGCAGAAAACTTAATCAATAAAAAAAAACACTTTAAAGGGAATTGAAAACTTAATCAATTAAAAAAAACACTTGTAAATAGAATTGAGATATATATTGTAGAATCCAATAACTTGAACACTATTAAACAGTGTTCAAGCTTGGACAACGTAAATTGTCCATCCCATCCACTCTAACTAACCTTTGAAAACAAAAATTAATACAATTATCGTCAATTTAAATTTACCAAAAAACCAGACCCTTTAAATTAGGAACCCAGTATAGGAAAATAAATTGTTGTTTTTACATTTGAGAATAGTTTGTTGGCAGTGTCAATGTATTAGAGACTTCAGATCATCTTGCTTAAGTAACTTAAAATCTATCAATTCGAGTCTTACTACTGGACCCATTATCATGGAATATTAGCATTGGACCTGAAGAAGATCAGACCATAAACATATCCACAATCAAACATTATGTCTAACTACAAGATGCCCAACTCAGTTCGTTATTTTGACAAACAAATATCTTAGCCAATGCTCAATATTTTTCAAACATGTGATTGAGAACTACTGGAGCATGCATTGTCATATCCTACAGGTGGTGTTAAATTCCTATCAATGTATGAATAGACATCTAGTAGTAAATATGCTCTGATTTAACATTAATATGGCAAAAATGTATGAACAAAGCAACCTATCTGATGGCGTAGGCACATGGATGCTTGAAAGCATGCTTTGGAGCTCTGTACCTGTTGATGTCAGGCAACTAAAACCCCTAGTTTGCACACATGAACTTAGCTATAGCTTTCCTATCATGTCAATATGTCTCAACATGTTAGTATTGATGTACTATTTTTATAGTCGACGATTACTTTTAATTGTTTTTTTTCATCTATTATAACTTAGTCAAAAGATGTATCCATTCAGCTGATAAGCAACAAGCATAAATAGGTCCTTTGAACACAAGTAATGGTCTCTAAAAAACTTAAGAACAAATTATAGTTAATAGTATGAAATTCATAGCCATAGTCATAATTTTGCAAATATATTCAATGCCATAGTCACAATTTTGCAAATGTATTTAATACTTGACTATTTCGACTCAATCTTTCATATGGTATACCTATGAATGCACTAAAAATCCTGCAGCATACTCTTTGAGACCATCAACAGAAAATCAAGATATTCTAAATGTTATTTGAGAGAAGATTCTTGGTGAATTAGACTCAAAATACATGTTGGAAATATGATACAAGGATAACCTTAGCTATAGAATACAACTATAGAATGGATTTGCCTTTTGCACTAGTTCCATCTTTACAAAAAAAATAATGTATATCTTCAAAAAATTCAAACATATATCCACCAATTTTGACTTGAAAAAACACTATTAAAAAAGTAGTGTAAGCAAAAACTTGAGTGTTCGTTGGTTCATATAAAATACAATACCATTATAAATATGTTCACATAGAACATTCTAAGATATTTTAAATCCTTCTTTGTTTGACATCTTTCCAAATTTCATAAACCCTGTCCCAGTCCACCATTGATATATCAAGACCTATCAATGAAACTTGCATCAAGGCATCCAATGTATCCAATGAGATTTTTGTTCTCCATATATCTTTTATTATATTTTGTCTTGAAAATCCTCTCTCACATGCTGATGTACTTGCCGGGATGGTAAGTATTGCTTGCCATAGTTTTGTCATATTTGGAAAGCTTGTATGTGAATTTGTAGCACAAAAAATACTCCAAGCTTCCTTCATGCAGAATCCTTCACAACTAAAGCGAAGAGTATCAACAAAATTATACAACTCTTTTAAACAACCTTCAAAATCAAAGAAAGCTTTTTCTCCCTCACATAAAGTATGTTGCAAGTGTTCAAAAATTTTAAGAAGCCACCGCTTTGATTTTTCTTCTCTAGTATGTGCATCCTCTAAATAATGACAAGGGCTAAAAAACTTTATAGAATTGAAAAATGAAAGATCTAGGAATCTTTCATTTAAACAATCTATAAGTTTTTGAACATATTATTTAGCAAGTTTTTTGCAACTCTCTAATGAACCATCAATGTAAGGCTTCATTCTCTGTTTTGGTGGATCAACATAATCATCACGCACATTTGAAATTGCCACAAATTGTAATGCATGCCTATGAATGTGTCCATCTTGATCAATAATATCTAAATAACCATATTTAGAGCTCTCTAAAAATTTAGACAAGTAACTTGTACCATTTGCAAAAGTGTTGGACCTTAGAAGCCACCTGCTTAAAGTTTGTATAGTAGTATCTATGGCTGCCCCTAAAGATGTGACATCCACATTCTCTTCTTGAAATTTTTTATTTAACTTATTTAGTTCACACAATATATCTTCAAGCATATGCAAGAAAAATTGTAATGAGAAGATCCTAGCCTTATCATACCATGAGTCTCTCTTCTCACTTTTCCATAAAGTCAACAATGGAGGCATCAACACAATAAGTCTTTCAATAACTTGTCCTCTTGAGAGCCATCTAACTCCATGAATTTGAAGAGCTTGAAGTGTTTCAAGTTGCATGAGTTCTTGAAGAGCAATAATTTCATTATGTCTTTTAGAAGAATTTTGGACCCAAGAATATACCTTATTTGCCAAATTTTCAACAAACATCAACTCAGGAAAAAATTTAGCAGCATCTGATGCAGCTAAACCCTCACGATGAGCAATGCAATGGATACACATAAGATTGTATACATCTTTATTTAAAAGATTAACGAATCCATTTTCACTCCCCACCATTGATGAAGCACCATCTGTAGAAACTGCTATCAATCTTTTATTTGAAAGACCCATTTCTTTCATCAAAACACATATTGCCTCATAGATTGTTTTCCCTTTTCCATCACACACATTTATGAGCTTTAGAAATTGTGAAATAGGTGGCCCCAACCCTTTTGAGTCTAGAAAAGTAGCATAAACCACAAGGTGTTTCTCTAAGCTTCGATCTGTACTTTCATCCAACATCAAATAGAACAATGGACTATCTAGCATTTTTGCACTATGTTCCTCTTCAAGACACTTAGATATGGAAAAAAGAAAATCATTTGCAGCCATATGATTTGTATATGATTTATAGTCCTTACTTTTCGGCATGTTTGGTGTTTCTAAATACATTTCAAGAGAGCAAAGGGACTCATATTTTGAGAGAGGCAAGTCTTCTTGCACAACCCAATAAACTAATTTCATAGCTGTGATGATTTTTTCCTTATTAGTATCATCAATGTTTGCAATGTGTTCTAGAATTGATTTTGCTTTCCCTTCATTTCCACATATCCATTTTGCTTGTGAAATTTTATGGATATTTGAATCTGCATGAGTAACTATTGCATCATGTTGCAAAGTAGTACAACCAGTTCCAGTGCCCCATGGTCCCACAAATTTGTGTGCTTCACAATATATGCATTTCATAACTATTTTCCCTTTATTAATTGCACATCTTAACCACTTAAATTTATCTTTCCATTCATCTCTAAACACTCTTTTTACTCTAGCCCTTTTTTTGTTTTTGTTGAAGCTTCCCCCTCTTCAAATTCTTCACCATACTCATCATTACACCCTAATGTATTTAAGTCTTCATTTAAATCAAAATTGTGATCCTCTTGCAATGAAGCTCTTGACGTTCAAGACCATGGGAAAAACTTTCTAATTGAAGACTGATTTTTTTTTAATTTTGAGACATTTTAAATTATATACCACCTGTACAAACCAAATAACAAAATTAATAAGATATAAATATTAAATGTAATTATATCAAATTAAATGTAAATTTTATTTAATACAATAAAGCCCTAATGATTATAGTTAAAGTTATTTATTTCAGAATATAAATAATTTCAGATGTCATTTTTTAATATTGTATAGATGATGATTATTTGTTTTGAATTCATTTATACATATTAATAAAATATTGTTAATTTCATTAACATTAATTAAATTTTATATTACAATTTTAGTTTTTTTAATTTTATTAATATTAATTAAATATTTGGGTTATAATTTTGGTTTAAATTCATTTATACATATTAATGAAATATTGTTGATTTCATTAATATTAATTAAATATTTGTATTATAATTTCAATTTATGATTTTGTTAATATTAATTGAATATTTTTCATTTTATACATATTAATGAAATATCGTTAATTATTCTCGATTATTAATAATTATCAATTTATATTTATTAATAGAATATAATGATTCTTAATTAATTTATACATATTAATAAAATATTATTAATTATTATTATGGTTTTTAATTAAATTAAAAATTACTATAATTTCATTATATATTTTCATTATTATGATTTTTGGATTGAAAGTAACCATTTTATTAATTATAAAAATACATTTAAAAGCTATTAAAAATAAATACACCTAGAACTTAGAAGCTATCATATGAAAATCTAAAATGTAACAAAACAAAATGCATTTTAAACAAAAAATGTAGAGTAGCACAGGGTGCAACCCTACTAATTTTGTTGTTCAGAACTTCAAGGTGGCCAACAGGGGTTAACACGCACTGTATGCAAAACAAAGAAAAACACTAAGGGACAATGTGATTGGTGAATAAGTGACAAGACTATAGGAGCTTCACAATAGGACAAATATTTACCTAAATGGATGGAAAATGAAGTTTTTATGATCAAAACTAGTATTGTAATTTGCAACTAGAAAAACATGATTTAACTGAAGCGACAAATTGGCAATAATGATTCTCAGAGCATAATGAAATCCAAAGCTAAGAAATACAAAAAAATAAACTATGAGATGAAAAATCAAGTTTAGATACTTACGTTAGAAATGCCAATTTGAGCTTAAACCCAATAACAAATGCCCTGCCACCTACCCAACAAGATTCTTATTGGATGCAAAGTAAGATGGAAGCTATGGTAACATCCTATGTTTCAAGATAACTCAAAAAAATTGCTTCCCATACAACAATTAGAACATAGAAGAGTTGTTCAAAGAGTCAGACTGTCGGAAGTCAGAACCCAAAATAACAAAAAAAGCCAATGCAATTTTCAAATGGGTACTAGAGTCTGGCTCTCGGGATACTTTTGCAGTGCTGTCACTCTAGTCTACTACCCTATTCTACCGTGGCCCATATATTCTCACACGCTGTCATGTAGGCTGCAGGTGCGGGCTGCAATTGGGGGGAAATTGGAATTTGGATATTGGAATGGAATGGCCATTGGCAAAGAGTCAAAGACCAACCCTCTTCAACTACCACGGCAATTCATCAATGTTGAGTCTATAGTATATAGTCTATGGTGGAGTTTGTGGAGATTTAATATATATTTAGCATACTATGGTGTCGTCACTACCAGTCTGTCGGTTGCCAACTTTCCACTACCAATCTGTCGGTGCAAATTTTCAATGTGCGCAGCTCTTCTAATAAATTTAGAAGATTTAATAATTAATGTTATGGGGAGAAACAGATGGAGAGTCAAACTCGGGAGTCAAGATTTTAGAGCCGGAGGGCTGGACACTGGACCGGGATGCTGAGCTAGTGAGCTTATAAACTTAAGGCATATAGGCTTAGCCTTATATAAAATTACAATGGGTGTTTTTAAAATGTGAATGTCAAAATGATAGTTTTTTTTTAAAAATCCCCATCCTTCATTACAGTTTTAAAAAAATTGGAAGTATTTTACGTTTAAAATGCTAAAAAATGTTTAAACGGGGGTCAAATTTAACCCCTAGTGGGCAGTGGCCACATGGTATCACGCATTCCCAAATAGGAAAAATGCTTAAACAACTAAAACTGCTTTGTCACTGAAACAATTTGACACGTTTAAAATGTTTGAGTTCATCGAGTATCGACAAGTTTTTTGGTCACACGTCCCGTCTATCACTTCAGACAATGGCCACGTGGTATTGCGGTATCACTTCTGACAGTGGCCACATGGCCAGTTGTCTGTATGGTATCGCGAGTCCCCAAATAGAAATGATGCTTAAAAAATTAAAATCCCTTCATAAGCCAAACGTTTTATAACATTTTTAGTTCGTAACTTTGGTCAAATACCGATAAGTTTCTCTGTCATGCCTCCGTCATTGTCAGGGTTTAGGTTTTAGGGTTTTGGGTTTAATTTGTGGAGTATATTCTTTAGAAATAAATTTATTAATTCTTTTTATTATTTGGAGACGATCTTCAATCAATTATCTATTCTCTTAATCGGTGACTTTTCTATTATGATATTTACATTGTATTACGAGCAATGTTT
This sequence comes from Torreya grandis, assembly GCA_037957365.1. Classification (NCBI taxonomy): domain Eukaryota; kingdom Viridiplantae; phylum Streptophyta; class Pinopsida; order Cupressales; family Taxaceae; genus Torreya; species Torreya grandis. The sequence continues at coordinate 1,176,703 of JARHVA010004151.1, read as the reverse complement.
TATATATATTTATGTAGCATGTATTTTACAAAAGTATTAGCACTCATTTCAATTGCAACGAAAGCCACAAGATAAACACCATAATCTCAATGTATTTCCCCTACATCATTCTCATTACAATTTTGAATCAAACCACACGTTGGCTCAACACTTCAAATATCGAGTCTTTTTATAATCAAATAGAAAATAGTTAATAAAATATATCACCACTATAATAACAAAATGCACAATATACCATTTTTAGAGGTCTACATGGAATGTTATTGTTGTGTAGATTTGTTTACTTGGTGTTTGTAGACCACATAAGAATGTAGAGTTAGGAGTATTTACAACAACTCTTCTTTTTGAGTTGGATCCTAAGAAATTTGTGACTTATGTTCTTCTCTCAAACATCTATACACAAGGGGGAAGGCGAGGTGAAGTTCAAATGGTAAACACCATGATAATTGCAAAAATGCAATATAGAATATTAAAATGGAATCAGCGTAATTTTGACTTGGACAACTAGATAAGTCCCTAACTAGGCCCATGATCAGGACACCTACTTTTCTACAACACATGGACCTATTAGACTTTGCAATCTAGCTTATAACTCGTGGGATCCATAATAAAGACTTGGGGTGATCACTTAACACAAGAAGATTAAAGTGAGGCTTATCCTTTGGACTTAAAGGACATTGTGATTACTGCTACCCATAGGAAATTATGGAAATAAGATATGGAAGTGGTGACTTTAAAACTTAGATTATGAATAGATGTGACTATATGAACTTTAAATGTAACCATTGTGATAAAAAATATAAAGCAACTATGACACAAGTAAGACATTATCCATGTGAACTCATTTATGCCCAAATGTGTAATGGATAATCATATAAGCCCTAAACAAAATAAATTATCCTCAAAATTATATAAAAGAAAAGAAGTAAAAACCCATCGTAGAGGTGAGCATAATAGAAGTTTGTATACAAAGGAGACACAAAATCAAGCATGGTAAAGCTCTATTGAGTGTAAAAGAAGCACTTAAGTATAACTATTAACAATTGTTATTGACATATATCATAAGGCCACTAAGAGAGGACACAAAATCCATAATCTCAAATTTGTAAGCATAAACCAAAAAAAACACCATGAAGACAATCAACATGGATTATTGCATACAAAGGGGAGTCTCTAAAGTTAGAAAATAGAGGACGAATGTGAAAAAGAATCAAAATAGAGCATTGATTCTTAAAGCTTTCAGTGATGTTCTCAAAGGTTCCAATAACTTATCCTCCACTAGATTTGAAAGTGGTAGGGAAAATTGACAATTGTCATAGTGGCCAATATTTTTTTATCTTTAATTGCATATGGGAGTCACTTTATCAATTTTAATAAAATAATGAAATAATGAGACAACAAATTTTATGGATTTTATGGAGACATTTTTAATCTATTTTTGGTCTGAATAATGCTTAAATTTTCTTAGGAAATTAGTTTTGTAATTGTCCTTTAACATATTAAAAAATAGAAAATTAATTTTGTATAAAAAAATTCTAAATATAATATATTTTTCAAAGCTATTATAAAAATTTAGAACTTGGAAAAATATTTAAATTATTTTACAATGTAAATTAATAGGAAGAGACGATAACAATAGATATCTATTTATTATTTTAGAAACATATCTACTCAAATAAATATAGTGGCCACATGGTATCGTGCACTCCCAAATACAAATGATGCTTAAAAAACTAAAACCACTTCGTAACCCAAATAATTTGACGTGTTTAAAACATTTTAATCTTTCTGATATCGACAAGTATTTTGGTCACCCCTCTCGTCTATCACTACAGACAATGGCCACATGGTATTATGGTGTCAGACTCTGACAGAGGCTAGTTGCCCACCTGGTATCACGGGTCCCCAAGTAGAAATGATGCTTAAAAAAATAAAAGCACTTTTAAGCCAAATAATTTAACTCATTTTAAAACATTTTTAGTTCTTGACTTTGGTCAAATATCGATAAGTTTCTCGGTCACGTGTCCAACATTGCCCGACTTGGAGTTATTTTAAAGGTACAAGTTACATAAAATGTATATCTAATTTTTTTGACTTTATTTGATCAGTGTTTTATTTTTATTTATGGAATATTTTTTTTTTAAGTGTATGATATGTCCATTTTTTATTGTATGAAAAATAAATTTATCAATTCTTATTATTTCAAGATAGTCTTTAATCAACTATCTATTTTTACAATCGATGACTCTTCTATCATGATGTTCACATTATATCATAAGTGATATTTCTTATGCATCTATATGGCATGCAGTTTACAAAAGTATTGGTACTCATTTTAGCTATAATGAAAATAATAAGATAAACTCCATAACCTCAATGTATTGCCCCCACATCACCATCATTACAATGTAACACTTCAACATCAAATATTTTTATAATCAAATAGAAAATAGTCAATAAAATATGCCACCACTGTAGTAATAAGATGCACACTATTCCATTTCCAAAGGTCTACATGGAATGTTTTGGGTGTGTAAATGTGTTTGCTTGGTATCGGTAGAGCACATAAGAACATAGAGCTAGGAGTATTTACAACAACTCTTCTATTTGAGTTAGATCTTAAGAACGTTATGACTTATATTCTTTTGTCAAACATTTATATAGAGGTGAGAAGGCAAGGTGAGGTTCAAATGGTAAACACCGTGATAATTGTAAAGATGCATTATAGAAGCGAGCTTCACTATAATAGACTATTTAGAATATAAATATTGACCTCTTATGCACTATAGAATCCTCGTTGTATCCTCAAATTCCTTGCTACAGTAACTGGTAACTCAATATGAACAAAATTATAGAATTGATTAAACTATATGCAGAATAACAAGGCAGTTTGAGAACCTTTCCAAGCCATCCACCTACTCTGAACTTACTATATCTGTCATTAATCACCACTCGATAGAAAATGTGGATGAAATATTTTGAAGGACATGGTCATCGACTCTACCACCCTAACCCGATTTATGAGATCACGATTATTACGCTTCAATCAATACACATCCAGTATATTATAACTCATATTTAAGATTCCTATTAAAAATATATATGTAAAAATATTTAATATCTAACAAAATTTAATAAATATTTTTATTTAAATACTATTTCTATTTAACAACTAATTATATTTCTATTTAATAAATAATTGTTTTATATTTATTCTTGATCAAATGCATTAATTATCAACAACTCCAATCATCCCTAATGTCTAGCTAACAAAAAGAGGATTGGTTCTTATAGCAAAAAAAATGATTTCATATAGTTGTATATGTTTCATCCTAATTAAGTTTTAGTGTGAATTTTATGCTCTTCTTGTTTACCCATAGTTGTTATATCGGGTTTATGTGATTTCTATTTGTCAACAATGTTCAATATTAGTAATAATAGGTGAATAGTATAAAAATTATTTAGTTATATATTTATTTAATTAATTGAATTTTGAGTTTAATTTTAAATATGGAAGGGTATTTATTTTTTTAAATTTATTTGAAAATTTATTTTTGATTTAATTTTTTATGGTATCAAGTAAATTTGAAATTTCAATTAGATCTATTATCAATAAAAATAATGTTGATAATTATTTATTTTAAAACCTTGTTAATTATAATTTTATTTATAAAATATTTCATATTAAAAATATTTGTTTTATCATAAATATTAATACATATTTTTATATATTTAAATAAATAAATACTAGAAAATATATAAACTGCTAATTTTAAAATTTATAGTTATTTATAATTTATTGAACTTTTTACTTATCATATATAATATAAAATTTAAAAGAGATTTTACAACCTATCAATTTTTAGGCCTAATTTCAAATCTTTTAATTTAATAAAAAATAACTTTTAATAAACTTTTTAAATAAAATATTTCAAAAAAACATAATACTACAACTACTATTTTTTATTTATTTAATCCATGCCTTAAAAAAAAGAAAATAAAATATATTACCTCAAATACAATGCAGGGAAAAGTTCACATATACTAAATTCAATACACAAAATATAAATTTAATTTAGATATTAATGTTCATAATTCTTCATTGATGGGACTGAAATAAGAGTTGTGGAATGAGTCACCTTATTTGTTATATTATTCCTCATTAGTCCGTACTATGGCCACTGGACTACGAACAATGTCTTCCCCTCCCTTAGCACATTTCCACTTTATGGATTTTAAACATATGAAAATTTTCATATGTGTTACAAGTGATTGTAAATTCAAAAAAATAGTTTGAGGGTTTCAATAAGAAAAGCTTCAAATAAAGTGCAAAATCAATTCAAACCTGAATGAATATTATTCATTCATACATAAACAACATGAATACACTTGATTCATGTGATAATAGACCTTTATTTGTAAGAGAATTGCACTTCAATAATATACAGACCCCTATTTTAAACTAGTAGATTGTCATTAGATGTTGTAGTCATGGAAACATATCATTTTTATGCTTCATAATGATCTTGAATGCCACCTTGATATATTAAATACATATTGGGTAGCTGGGTCTTTAACAAGTTTATAATGACAAACTTTTGGTTGAGATTCTCCATCAATCACTCAAACTTAAGATAGCAAAATGACTTGTTATGAACAATGTTTTTTTATATTTGCCTTTTTTGACTTTCTAGGATGACTATGAATTGAAAAAGGTCTTTAAGACTCCTTAAAATGTTTTAAACCCATAATATACCTATGACAACTCATAATGGTTCATAAATGATTACAAAGAATGGAATAACCTTATGTGCTAACTTAGATAGTTTCAAATCATATATAACAATTCTATTGGGGACATTAGGAGTTACTATTGAGTGAAATATTTTTTATAAAGGGTGAAAAACCTAATGAATAAGGTATGATATAATAAAAATTTGTGTTATCTAAAAAAATTAAGTTTATATAAACATGGATCAGTGTTTTGATGGAGATTATCACTAGAAAGGTAAAGAAGTGAAAGTAGGTTCAAATAGGTGTTCAAGAATAAAATAGTAGTCAAAGGGGACTGGATGATAGTAAATAAGATACAAAGAAAGGTTAATAACTAGAAAAATCTAAAATCCTTGATAGAATAGCATGTTTGTTGTGTCATGCAAAGATGATGTACTTCAAAAGAATAAACCATGTTTATTGAGTGAGTAACAAAATTTAGAGTACAAGAATCCCATGTTCATATAAAGAGTTAAATATGTGGCACAAAATAAGCAAAGAAGGCTTAAAATCCTAAAATAAACATATAATAAATAGATGATTAAACCTATAAGAGGCCTACTTATATCAGATGATGAGGGAGTGATTAGGGATGGTGAGGGATGGTGACAGTGAATGATGGAGTGATTAGGGATGATGTGGGATGGTGATGATCAATTAATGAGTGATTAGGGATGATAAGAGAGTGATTTGAGATGATGAGGGATATTGAAGGTCCATGAAAGAGTGATTAGGGATGAGGAGGGATGAAGATATAATGATTAGAGATGATGAGGGATGAGAAAAAATTGATTAAGGATTATAAGGGATGAGGAGGGAGTGATTATGGATGATGAGGGATGGTGAAGTTTAATGGAGTAGTGATAAGTGATGTTAAGGGAGTGATTAGAGATGACTATTGATAGTGAAGTCAGTAAGTGAGTGATAAGGGACAATGAAGAATGAGGAGAGAGTGATTAAGGGTGATGAAGGATGAGTAGGAAGTGATTAGGGATGAGGGAGGGATGATGAGTAAATAAAATTAACATAAAGTGGTGGTTTGATGTGTGTAGGTCATCAATATTAATTATACTACCTCAACCACACTCCTTTGGATCAAGTTCAGAGTGATTGATTTGCAAAATTTAATTTTGATTAATCTAGGACTTCTAAAAATGCCAAGAAGTAATCTAGAAGGCACAAAAACCTAGAAAATGACTATATATTTACCAAAAATAGACATCAATTGCAAAATTTATGCCCTGAAATCCCTGGGTTAATTATTGAGACCCTGAAAATACCTAAGTACTAACCAAATTGAATTTTTAAAAACTATTTTCTACATCATAAGGCATGCAATTATGAGACTAACTTTATTAGATATAGAGTGACCCTCATTTATTATATTTGTTAAAATAAATTTATACTTATACTTAAAATTTATTTTAGTAAACCACCTGTTTTACACCATCTACAACTACCAATATATCTTTTGTATCATTTTTTATGCAATGTGATAGGAATGTGTATGTGTTCCTTACACTATGCACAATTCCTATCAAGGTCACATTGTCACAATACATAATGCAATGTCATAATAACACATGCACATTATAACATATAATTTATAGTGCATATGCATTCTTAAAATTTGAATTCAAAAACCAAGCTTTTTGGCTTGAAAATGGCTTGGATTCTTGAGCCAATGCCCTGAACTTATCAACACATAGTCGAATCCAAGAGTATTGATCAAAACTAATAAATTTTCAACTTCCATCACCAAATACATAATGAATTTAAATAAGTCAATTCATAAAATTACTACCACAATGATGGGTATGCTCTCCTTTTTCTAAATTTTTTTTTTATAACTTTTGGACTATTTTAAGGTTTTAATCCATGTTAATTTCTAACTATAACATTCTTAGGCTATTATATGTCATAAATATAT